>SJYW01056130.1:693099-715571 GCA_006410735.1 Raphicerus campestris | reverse complement strand
CCCTGCTCCGTCTGTCTGGCCGGCCCAAACAATTCCGCCCCTTAGCCTGGATGCCGGCCGCGCCTCCCGAGGCGCGCCTTGAGGAGCAGACCAGCGAGCCTGGATCAGGGGGGCTCAGCTTCCCTGGGACCCGTGGCTGACATAGTGTGACCTTGGGCAAGTTTTGCCTGCTGGGCCTCAGTTTCCCTATCGGCTCCAGGGAGTTGGGGGTGAAAAGTGAATTTAGTGATCTGAATATCCCCCTCCCAGCTCTCACATCCTGAGGCTCTGTGACACGGGGCAGCATGAGGACATGGGAGGGTGCTTAACAGTCTCCATGTTACTGCTCCCCACAGGTCTTGGCCATGAACTCCACTGGAGAAACGAGGCGGGAAGCAGCTGGGCCCAAGGGTAGAAGGGCTCACAGACCCCCCCGGGACCAGGTGCTCCCCTCTCCACCCTCACCCCTGCTCCCAGTGTGGGAGGGCAGCTCTGAGCCCTGCTCCCTGGGAAATGCTGATGGCATGGGAATGGGAGCTGCTGGGTCATACTGTTCCAGGAGCACAGGGACCACTGTCCCTCTGGTCTCCTTCCGCAGCAGGTCACTCAGATTTCAGGGTGAGCAGCTGGGAAGGCAGGGTCACCACTGGGACTGAGGGTCAGCGCTGGGCTCTTTCAGGACCGGGATGTCCAGCTGTCCAAGGCTCTGTCCTACGCCCTGCGCCACGGGGCCCTGAAGCTGGGCCTTCCCATGAGGGCCGGTAAGTGAACGTCTTAGGGGCTGGACTCAGGAGTGCTTGGAGCCCAGGAAGTAGAGTGAGCCAGTCGGTAATCGCCTTCCCCCTGGCTCCTACCACAGTCCTGGGGGTACAGCACAGTAGGTACAGAGAAGGCTGAGGCCCAGAGCCCAGGATCATGGCCAGGGCGGACTGGGAGAAGAGCTGTGTCTGGCCAGACCTGGTGATACGTCCAGCCCAGCGGCCCAATAAACATGCCGAGATTGGGCACTAGGGGTGTTGGGGCAACGGGTGTTTATTGAGTGTCCACTCTGGGCCGGGTTCTGTCCTCAAAAGGGTCCTTTGATCTTTGTGACCCTCTGTGAGACGGGGGGGTCCTGTCTCTCTGTGAGACAGAGCCTATTTCATGTAAGGTGAGGGACTGAGGCCCAGAAAGGGGGGAACTTTCTAAAGGTCACACGGGCTCTGGTCTTGCAGTTTGAGGCTTCTCCTGTAAACTCTGGCCCAGGCCAGAGCAAGGTCAATCCCTTACCACCCTGCCTTCCCACAGATGGTTTCGTGCCCCTAGACGCCCTTCTGCAGCTGCCCCAGTTCCGCAGCTTCTCAGCTGAAGATGTTCAACGCGTGGTGGACACCAGTGTGAAGCAGCGCTTTGCCCTGCAGCCAGGGGACCCCAGCACCGGCCCCCTCATCCGGGCCAATCAGGGTCACTCCCTGCAGGTGGGTACTAAGGGGACAAGTGGCAGAGCTATGTGAGACCCCTGCCCGTGAGGGGAGGGTCACTGCTGCCCTTCCCCCCGCATCCATCCCAGGTGCCTGAGTTGGAGCTGGAGCCCCTGGAGACCCCGCAGGCCTTGCCCCTGGTGCTCGTCCATGGCACATTCCGGCAGCACTGGCCGTCCATCCTGCTCAAGGGCCTATCCTGCCGAGGAAGGACACACATCCACCTGGCCCCAGGACTGCCTGGGGACCCTGGTGTCATCAGTGGTCAGTGCTCCTACCCCAAGCTACTCCTACACAATCTGTCCTTCCAGGTCCCCCTCCGAGGGTCATAGCCTCTTGTCCTGGGCCAGCCCATACCTTGCATGCAGGAACAAACCCCCTCCCCACCCACTGAAATGAGCCCAGGACCCCAGCCCACCCAGGTTTGATAACTACAATCTAGACACCCCAGGCCCCAGCTCCAATTGTCCTCTCAGGCATGCGGCCAAATTGTGAAGTGGCTGTGTTCATCAATGGGCCTCTGGCCCTGGCAGGTGAGTCTGGACACAGGAGAGACCACCCCAGGCCTTCTGAGAGGGCTTTAGTCACAGGTCTGGCTTTGTCTGCAGATGGAATCCCCTTCTTTCGCTCTGCCAATGGGGTGATCCTAACTCCAGGGAATGCTGATGGCGTCCTGCCTCCCAAGTATTTCAAGGAGGCCCTGCAGCTGCGCCCTACCCGTAAGAACTACCACCCCAGCCAGCCGTGTTCTTTGTGCCTGAAGCCTGTGCCCTCTGCCCTCACCTCTTTCCCAGCTTGAAACCTCAGACTGACTTAGTTCTCCCTTCTCCAACCAACTCTCCTCTCTGTCTCAGGAAAGCCCCTATCTTTGGCTGGTAACGAAGAGACAGAGCATCAGAGAGACCCCATGCATGGCTCCAGAGGAAGAGGGATGACCCAACAATAAAATATTTATTTTTTAAAAAATGTATGAAACTATGAGTCATCGTCCTGTGCTGTAGCCAGTCTTCCTCCTGTGCTCAGGGACTTCAGCTGGGTCAGAGGTGTTGGTCCTGGCCACTCAGACAAGGGAAGGGCGGGTGCTGTGCAGATGAGGGCCCACCCTCCCGGAGGATGGCAGGGTCTGACCCAGCCAGGACTCTGGTCTACACAAAGCCAGTGACAGTGAGTGGATGGGGCCAGCTCAGTCGTTGCACGTCTGGAGAGGGTGTGGATGGTGAGTCCCAGCGGGTGTGGACTTAGGAGTGGTCATGGCAGGTGGTGAGCAGGCAGGGGCAGTGAGACAGGCTTCAGAAGGCCTCGTGGCCTCCGGTGAGCTGCAGGAAGAGGTCTTCATCCAGCTCCTCCCCCCGGGCCCTCTCCCGCGTAGACAGGAAGATGTAGCCCCCGATGTACTCATGCACAATGCGGCAGCTGGCGGACATGCAGCTGAAAGCCACGTTGATGTGCTCATCAAACTCAATGGCCACCTGTGGGGCGGGCGGTCAGAGGGCTGGTGCCTTACCCCTGGATGGGTCCGGCCCAGTCCCAGGTCCCTCCCCCGACCCTCACTCCAGGCTCACCTGCCGGATGTCCCAGTTGACATTCCACTGGCGCATGTTGCTGAAGCGCCAGGTCTTGACCACGTCGCCCACGGACAAGTCAATGCGGATCAGTCGGTTGTTGGCGATGCCCAGAATCTCGTCTTTCCTGCTGCCCTTGAACCTGGTGCCCAAGTGGTGAGTGTGAGGGGGCACCCCCCCCCGACTCTGCATGGCCCTGGAACCCACCCAGCGAGCCCGGTGTGGCACTCAGGAGCAAGCTGGCAAGTTAGTCCCTTAGTTTCTCTGGGTCTCAAGTTCCTCATGTGGAAAATGGGGCTTCACTGATGTAATCACTATGGTAGCATTTAGCAGCGTCAGCCAAATAGTCCATGCCTTTCAATAGGAACTTTTTTTTTAGCATCATCTTCAGCTTGTTCCTGTCTATAGGCTCAGAAAGTGGGCAAAGAGGGTAATCCCTTCACAGCAGCCACCCAACCTTGTCCTATAGACCAGCTGCCCAAGGCCCAGAGAGAGGACGGTGTGAGGCAGGGCTGGGATGGGTGCGGGGCCACTGATCGCTCTCTAGTGTGTGCTGCACAGGTGCAGGATGGAGGGGTGCACATGGGCTGCCCTCAGTAAGGTCTCCCCTCCGAGGACAGGAAGGAAGGCTTCACACGGTGTCCCCAGGCAGCAGGGGAGGGCTGTGTCTAATTGGGTAGGCTGGGGTGGGGCTCCTACCTGACCACAACATAGGAGATGCCGAAGTCAGGGAGGGACTGCCAGGCCTGGATGAAACGCAGCTGGGCCTCAGACAGTGAGAGCTGGGCCACGTTCTGGTGGGCTTCCAGGATCCTTGGAGTGAGCTGCAGAACCATGCTGGTGAGGGGCTGCCAAGGTCCATGAGACCCCTTGCCTGTCCCCATCAAGGAGATAGGATGTGGAGCCTGGGGTGGGGACAGTGCCCAGCATGGGGCCACTGGAGTGCACTCTGTCTGCATTCAGCCACGTGAGCTGAGCCAGGCCCTAAGGAGGACGGGGCAGCTGGACTGTGACCCCTCCCAGAGGGTTACACTCAGTCTCAGGACCCGGAAGGGAGAAGGAGCGAGTGAGCGTGTGCATTTCCAGGGGAAGGCTCTGTGGAGATCCAGGGGCCAAGGTTGGCCAGGTAAACCCTCTGGTCAGTCCCACCACCCACTCTCCCTGACACCTGTTTGGCCTTGAACTTTCTCTGGAAGCGTGGGGCCACAAGGCCATAAGGGTTGAGGCCCTCGGTGGAGGCATCAGGACCCTGGGGATGGTTGCCGGAGCCTCCCCCGCCTCCGCCGCCTGTCCGCTGCAGGCTGAGGAAGGCCAGGATGGCCTGCACCTCGCTGGAGTAGCTGCTGTCCGCCATGGTGCGGCCTTTGGAGGCTAGTCGGCAGCCAGCCATCCAGCGGGCATACTGCTGCTCCTGGGGTGGGAGGGGCAGGGAGAGAGGTGAGGGCCCTGGTCTTGCCCCGCCCCTTGCCCCTTGCCTGGCCCCACCTCATGCCCCTGGCTTGGCCCTGCCCAACACCCATTTAGCTCCAGCCTCCAGGGGCCCTGGTCCCGGCCCTTCACGTACATCCTGGCACCGCAGGTAGATCTCACTCATGCCCTCAGGGGAGGGCACCAGGAGTTTGATGCAGAACTTCTGGCCTGAGACGTTGACATCAGGGACCACTTCACAGCCTGGAGGAAGAAGGGATAGTGGGGGATAGGCTAGAGGGGTGGGGAGAGGGATAGGCTAGGGGGCTGGGGAGAGGAGACCTGGTGGGTGCGAGGGCCTTGGGTGAATGCCAGCCCTGCACAGCGGCCTCGGGTCAGAGGGCCTCTTCCAGCCCCTAGTTGGAGACAGGCAAGAGCATTCACCTGGCCAGCCCCAGGTGGGTCAGGTGAGGCCCCTGCACGCCTCTGGCCCACCCTTGCCCTTGTCTCGCAGACCACTATCACTCACCCTTGAGGTTGAGCTGCTGGATGGGGTCCCCAGGGGCCTCGTCCTGGCTCTTGTAGTAGGACAGGGTGGTCTCCTTGAATACCACCCAGTGCTGGCGGTACCCCTTCAGAGTCAGTTTCCGCGGCCTGAGGGTGTGGCAGGAGGTTCAGGACAGGCCACCTCCCTCCCCACCATCCTCTCTCCGCACTGGGCCTGCCTCCAGCAGGGCTGCCAAGGCTGGGCCCAGACTCACCGGAAGATCCGGAGATGGTCCTTGAGTTCTGGGATGGTGGTGAGGCTGTCCTGGGGAGAAGAGGAGTCAGGGGGAGCGCCCAGACCCTGGGCTCAGCCCTGACCTCAGCCCTTGACTGGAGCCCCTCCTCACCAGCATGTCCGTGGGTGCCGACCCCTCCAGCTTCACCTCCAGGTTGCTCAGGGCTGCATCCAGGTCGTCTAGCCCTGAGTCTGTGCCCACTGGTTCGTCCACCTCCCCGCTCTGGGACAGCTTGTTGATGTGGTACTGGAAGGGGCATGTGGCCAGGGACGGCTGAGCCAGCAGCCCATTTGCCCAGCCGGGCTTCCCCTGATGCAGGGTTCCCGCTGGAAGACCCTGCCCTGGGCCTGGCCCGTACTCAGCCCCCGGGGCCCCCAGCCTGCCTGGCACCTGTAGGGCTGCAAACACCATCATCTCCTCCTCGGTGCAGTCAATCTCTTCCAGCAGCAGGTCCCACCGAGCCTGCTCATACAGCTGGGTCAGCCGCACTGGGTCTGTCTGGAGGGAGGAGGAGGCTGGGTTGGTTAGGTGACGTCTGTCCTGAGCACCCCGTGCACCCAGCTCCCCGCAAGCCTCTGGCCTCAGCCTGGCCTGTGCTGTGCAAGCTCATGGAGTGGTTCCACATGGGCAGCAGACCCCAACGTCAGCCTGCCAAACCCATCTGCCCAGGCAGGCGGCGGTTTCTTCCCTCTAAACCTTTCTGTGCAGATATTGACGATTTGTCTACTGTGTGTCCTGCGTGAAGGGACAAGGTGGGGGCTGAGTAAATCTCTCAATAAATAAGTGATTCAAAGTGATAAAGGAAGTAACTTCCCAAAGCAGGGGCTCACTCGTGCGCTCAAGCAAGAAGCCCACGAGTTTGATGGTGATGAGAAATAATGGAACTAGGGTGTGGGGGTGGGAAGGGCTGCTACTCCCCAGAAGGAAGCATTCCGGGAAGGCTTCCCTGGGGAGGTGGCTTGCTGTGCTGACACCTGGGAATGACAAGGAGCCACTGACGAGAAGAGTGGTAGGAAGGACATTCCAGAGAGAAGGAGCAGGGAGCTCAAAGGGGCAACCCCAGTTACCCGTAGAAGTAAGGCTAAGCCCACACTCCCTCTGAAACCCACCAGCATCAATAGCAAAGGCATAACAAGGATAAAGGCAAAAGAACTAAGAAGAGAGAGGGGACTAAAGCAGGTTGAGAGATACGAACAAAATTTTGGAAGATGAAAAGCACAAATATGGACAGGGACTGAGTTGCAGGGAAGGAGAGCTGGGTTCTCACACTCTTTTCCCTCTTATTCTATGGCAAAGGCACTAATGAGTTTGGCAAAATCAGAAAGCAAACAGCAGAAAGAACTAAGATCTGAACAAAGGCATCCCAGTTCGTGTCGTAGACAGGCTCAGGTCTGGGAGGTGAAGGTGTTAGCTGCTCAGTCATGCCCTACTCTTTGCAACCCCATGGACTGTGGCCCTCCAGACGCCTCTGTCCATGGAATCCTCCAGACAAGAATACTGGAGTGGGTTGCCACACCCTTCTCCAGGGGATCTTCCCAACCTAAGGATTGAACCCTCGTCTCCTGCATTGCAGGCGGATTCTTTACTGTCTGAGCCACCAGGGAAGCCTTTCTGTGAGGCGAGGGTGGGCTCAAATGAGGACCATAGAAAGTCTGTAAATGGAACAGCCCCTCCCTACTGCCTGCTGCTGAGTGACTCCCTGCTCCCAGCTGGCACCTGGTAGAAACCAGAGATTTACTCTAAGATGCTGAGCCAGTGCCTCTGGCACTCACGGCACAGCTGGGTGGGAGTACGTTGTACTGAAAACAGCTGAATGAGGAGAAAGTTGGCATTTTGAAAGATGAGATACCCTCAGCCCTTCTCCATTTGCCATCAAAGACATTGGCAATGAGCCTTCTATTCCCCAGTCAGGAGATCAGAGCTTTCACTGCTGAGAAGCCAAAGAGAAATCCCCCCACAATGAGGGGCATTCCTGCCCCCATTTTCCCCAGGAAACCCTCCCAAATGCCAAGCCCTATTCATCCACTCAGATTTCTAATTGGCTTCTTAGAGCCTTGCTAAGTATGAAAGGGCAGGCAGGGATTATCCACATTTAACAAAAACTGCTGGCATGAACTACAGTCAGGGGGAAAAAGAACTTGGAGGAAATAAAGACAATGTAGAGAGCAGAAAAAACTTCACATACTAGTTGAAATCCTTACAGAGACAAAATTCTGCACTCATAAAACAAGAACAGGAAGCTCTTTTGAAAAGGAATGTAATCATAAAGGTATAGTAATTAAGACATGGTATTGACAGAGACAAATTGATCAATGGAATCAAAGAGAGCTAGAGAGAGGGACTTTGGTGGTGGTCCAGTGGCTGAAACTCTGTGCTCCCAGTGCCAGGGGCCCAGATTCCATCCCTGGTCGGGAACTAGATCCCACATGCTGCAACTAAGAGTTAACATTGCTGCAAATAGAGGTCTCGCATGCTGCAATGAGCAAAGGTCCTGCGTCTTGCAAACTAAGACCCGACACTCCCAAATAATTTTTTAAAAATATTTAAAAAGAGAGTCAGAGAGAGACTCATGTATGTTCACCTTGGGACAAGGGAAATCTTGCCATCACCGGGGAAAGGATGTTCTTTTCAATAAATGGGCCTGGGTCGATTGGATACCCATATGATAAAAAAAGTTTTTTTTAACTAAAAATAAAGTATTTGTATCTCTGCCTCTTACGACATACAAATATCAGTTCCAGTTGAGTTGCAGATCTGAATATCAAAGTGAAAACAGGAAAATCTTTAGAGAAAAATAGGACTACGTCTGTGCAATTTTAGAATAAAAGGTTCCTTAAACAGGATGCAAAATGTATTAATCATGAAACAAAAATATGACTCAGATTATATTAAAATTAGGAGCTCGTGTTTCTCAGAATAAACTAAGAGAACAAAAAGGCAAAGTATTCTGTGCTTTGTGAAAATATATTCACAATATCTTTATCTGTCAAAGTACTTGGCACAGAATATATGAAGAACTCCTACAAAGCTANAAGGCATCCCAGTTCGTGTCGTAGACAGGCTCAGGTCTGGGAGGTGAAGGTGTTAGCTGCTCAGTCATGCCCTACTCTTTGCAACCCCATGGACTGTGGCCCTCCAGACGCCTCTGTCCATGGAATCCTCCAGACAAGAATACTGGAGTGGGTTGCCACACCCTTCTCCAGGGGATCTTCCCAACCTAAGGATTGAACCCTCGTCTCCTGCATTGCAGGCGGATTCTTTACTGTCTGAGCCACCAGGGAAGCCTTTCTGTGAGGCGAGGGTGGGCTCAAATGAGGACCATAGAAAGTCTGTAAATGGAACAGCCCCTCCCTACTGCCTGCTGCTGAGTGACTCCCTGCTCCCAGCTGGCACCTGGTAGAAACCAGAGATTTACTCTAAGATGCTGAGCCAGTGCCTCTGGCACTCACGGCACAGCTGGGTGGGAGTACGTTGTACTGAAAACAGCTGAATGAGGAGAAAGTTGGCATTTTGAAAGATGAGATACCCTCAGCCCTTCTCCATTTGCCATCAAAGACATTGGCAATGAGCCTTCTATTCCCCAGTCAGGAGATCAGAGCTTTCACTGCTGAGAAGCCAAAGAGAAATCCCCCCACAATGAGGGGCATTCCTGCCCCCATTTTCCCCAGGAAACCCTCCCAAATGCCAAGCCCTATTCATCCACTCAGATTTCTAATTGGCTTCTTAGAGCCTTGCTAAGTATGAAAGGGCAGGCAGGGATTATCCACATTTAACAAAAACTGCTGGCATGAACTACAGTCAGGGGGAAAAAGAACTTGGAGGAAATAAAGACAATGTAGAGAGCAGAAAAAACTTCACATACTAGTTGAAATCCTTACAGAGACAAAATTCTGCACTCATAAAACAAGAACAGGAAGCTCTTTTGAAAAGGAATGTAATCATAAAGGTATAGTAATTAAGACATGGTATTGACAGAGACAAATTGATCAATGGAATCAAAGAGAGCTAGAGAGAGGGACTTTGGTGGTGGTCCAGTGGCTGAAACTCTGTGCTCCCAGTGCCAGGGGCCCAGATTCCATCCCTGGTCGGGAACTAGATCCCACATGCTGCAACTAAGAGTTAACATTGCTGCAAATAGAGGTCTCGCATGCTGCAATGAGCAAAGGTCCTGCGTCTTGCAAACTAAGACCCGACACTCCCAAATAATTTTTTAAAAATATTTAAAAAGAGAGTCAGAGAGAGACTCATGTATGTTCACCTTGGGACAAGGGAAATCTTGCCATCACCGGGGAAAGGATGTTCTTTTCAATAAATGGGCCTGGGTCGATTGGATACCCATATGATAAAAAAAGTTTTTTTTAACTAAAAATAATGTATTTGTATCTCTGCCTCTTACGACATACAAATATCAGTTCCAGTTGAGTTGCAGATCTGAATATCAAAGTGAAAACAGGAAAATCTTTAGAGAAAAATAGGACTACGTCTGTGCAATTTTAGAATAAAAGGTTCCTTAAACAGGATGCAAAATGTATTAATCATGAAACAAAAATATGACTCAGATTATATTAAAATTAGGAGCTCGTGTTTCTCAGAATAAACTAAGAGAACAAAAAGGCAAAGTATTCTGTGCTTTGTGAAAATATATTCACAATATCTTTATCTGTCAAAGTACTTGGCACAGAATATATGAAGAACTCCTACAAAGCTATACAAAAAAGATAAGTACCTCAGTGTAGAAACTGGTAAAACATTAGACAGAAACTTCACAAAAGAGGATATCCAAAGGGCTGATAGTCACGTGAAAAAGTTCTCAACTGGATTAGTCATCAGGGAAATGTACATTAAAGCCACATAGGAAAGCAAATCAGTGGTTGCCTGGATGTGGAAGGAGGAATGACTGCAAATGGGCACTAGAAAACTTTCGGGGGTGATGGAAATGTTCTAAAATTGGATTGTGGTGATGGTTACATAGCTGTATCTTACTACAAATAAACCACTTACAGTGGGTGGTTTTTTATGGTATATAACTTATATCTCAGTAAAACTGCTTGAATAAACAAAATGCCATATGAGATGCTATTACACACCCACCTGAATGGCTGGCATGGGAAAAGTAGGAAATACCATGTACTAGTGAATTTGTGGAGCAGTTGAAACTCTCATCACTGCTGGTAGGGGTGTATGGGGTATAGTTATCTACTACAGCTAGACCGGTGCCTGCCCCATAACCCCTGGTGGCTCAGAGGATAAAGAATCTGCCTGCAATGCAGGGGACTCGGGTTCAGTCCCTGGGTTGGGAAGATCCCCTGGAGAAGGAAATGGCTACCCACCCCAGTATTCTTGCCTGGAGAATTCCATGGACAGAAGAGCCTGGTGGGCTATACAGTTCATGGTGTCACCAAGAATAAAACACACTTTCACTTTTCAAACTAGTACGTGGCCTACAACCCAGCAATTCCACCTCTTGGTGTATACCTTGCAGATAATATGGTACAGGTTCACCAAAAGACATGTGCTGGAATGTTCATAGTGTTTCTCTTCATAATAGCCCAATCTAAAAAACTGTACAATGCCCATCAACAAGAGAATGGAGGACTTGCCTGGTGTACTGGGTAAGAGACCTCCTACCAGTGTAGGGGACAGGAGTTCAACCCCTGGTCTGGGAAGACTTCATATGCCATGGAGCAACTAAGCTCACGCTCCGCAACTGCTGAGCCCACGCTCCAGAGCCCACAAGCCTGCACACGGCAGTGAAGAGCCGCTGCAGCCAAAAATTAATAATAAGAAAACAATAGGATGGAGGATTAAATTGTGGTATATCGACGGCCTGAAATACTACACACCAGTGAGAAATATGCTACCCTGTATGCAACATGGATGAATCATACAAGCATAATGCTGAGTGAAAAAAAAAGGACACAAAAGAGTATACAGAATGTGTGATTTCCTTTATGTGAATTTCAAACACGGGCAAAACTAATCTATGGTGTTTAACATTAATGGTTCCCCCTGTGGGAGATACTGCTTGGCTTCTGAATGTTGGTAAAGTTCTATTGCTTGATGTGTTTGTTGGTGACATTTGTGAGTATTTCTAAATGTATATTACACTAAAAAATAAACACTAAAAAGGGACAGTCAGAAAACAAGAGCTCTTAAAATTTAAAAAGACAGTTGCAGAAATTATAAAGTCAAGAGATCATTTGGAAGATCAGTCGAGGAACTTTCCAGAAAGTAGAATAAAAAGACAAAACACATGAAAAAGGAAAAGAAAAGATAAATATCTCATTTTTTTCTTGTAAAAATAAATCCAGGAGGTGTAATATATACTAAGTTCCAGGAGGAGGGGGAAAAAAAAAAAACAGAAAAATAGAAGGCAGTAAATTATTAAAGGGTTTGTATGGACCATATTTCCAGAACTCAAGGACCCAGGCTTCTGATCCGACAGGGCTCAGCAAGTGTGTGGGACAATCCAAGGAGAAAGAGTCACATGAGGACATGCTATTAGATCTCTTTAAACCTCAAGAGATAAGGGAAAGATTCTTTCGCGTTTTGTTTTGTTTTGGCTGTGCTGTCTGGCTTGCAAGATCTCAGTTTCCTGATGTGGAACTGAACCCAGGTTATGGCAGTGAAACTGCTGAATCCTAACCACTAGACCACCAGGCAACTCCCAAGAAGATTCTTAAGTTTCTGGGGCCTCTCCTGCTCCTCCAAGAAAAATTCAAAGGGTCATATATGGAAGGGTTGAAAATTAAATGGAGTTTAATAGCCCAATCTAAAAAACTGTACAATGCCCATCAACAAGAGAATGGAGGACTCGGACAAGAAGAGAATGATGGGTGTTTCTGTTGATTCTTCAGCAGAATCACTAGAAACTTGAGGACAATGGAGGTTGCTTCACAATTTGGCAGGAGAAGTTTCAAACCTAGAATTATGCAAACTTTCATGTGAGGGCAGACCAGCGACCTTTTCGAACACACAGGATTTCAAACCACTTAGGGAAAGCTAGTATCATTTTGCCATTTTAGGGGAAGTCATTGAAATAGAAGCTCCATTGAGATGAGGGAGTCAGGAACCAAGAAGTCAATTATAGGAATTACCAGGAAATAGTGAAGGGAAGTTCAAGGTCTAGATTGCCACCATTCCCGGTTCTCACCAAGATGGAACACTGATTGATATCCTAAAGTAACTAATCATTTTGAAAGGGGCATTGTGCTCCAGCTGCAGTGCTGGAGGGACTGGGTTATGTTGGAGGAACATCCCACCTCATCACTCTGAAGAGCTCCCGTGGCAGGCCACAGATTCACGGAGAGTGCCCAGAGACACTTTTGGCGTCTCACTTCTAATTGTGCACAGATAGGCAATTAACAGATGGTAAAGAATCTGCCTGCAATGCGGGAAACCTGGGTTGGAAAGATCCCCTGGAGGAGGGCATGGAAACCCACTCCAGTATTCTTGCCTGGAGAATCTCCACAGACAGAGGATCCTGGTGACAGTCTGTGGGGTTGCAAAAAGTCGGACATGACTGAGCACAGCACAGACAGTTAACAGAAAATAAATGAACCAAGAAAGGAAGTACAGTCACTCTGTGGCTTCGCTCACAATGCTATTTATATGTGTTACCATTTACAACTGCGCTCATGTTGTTTTAACCAAAAACTACAGCACAGCCCACCGGGAAAGTGCAAAAGGTGTAGGTTGTAGGGGAAGGAGGGAGGATGTGAGACAGCTAAATTTTCATCTTTCATACAAAGTGAATAGATAAGGCATGGAATGAAAAAAAACCAAGGGAATAGACATATCTAAGCTTGTCATACAGAGGTGAACACTAGAATAAAAAGTGAAAGACTTAAAACCTACAGTCTCTAGGGATCAGAAATCTGGGATAAGGAGAGGTAAAAGGAAGTGTTTTTCTGTTGTTATGACTATTGGGACTATTCAACTCCTTAAGCTGTTACTTTGATTAAAAATAAAATGTAAGGGATTTTCCTGGTGGCGCAGTGGTTAAGACTCTGCTTCCACTGCATGCAGTAAGGATCTGACCCCTGCTCAGGGAGCTAAGATCCCACATGCCACAGGTGCAGCCAAAAAAAAAACCACCAAACATTTAATTTACAAAACAAAGAAAACAGGAGAACCAAATGGATTTTAGATAGTGGATAACAGACCACCCTGAACAGCAACCACCAATCACTATGAAACAAGTGAATGAATGGTGAAATTTCCCCAGCTTGCTGCCTGGAGCAAGTGTGTGAATGCTGCAGGCGAGAGGAGGACCCCAAATGGAGCCCAGCGTATTCCCCAAGGTGAGAGGTGAGCAGGTGCAGTTGAGAATTTGGCGAGTCCAAGGCAGCTAGAATTCACAGGGCAGAGTGCTGCAGAGGAGAGAACTGCACAGAGAGAACATTCTGCATGGTTATCAGCAGAGGGCTCCTTTCGAGTCTTTAGATGATGAACGAGTGTACGTGTGTGTATAAGGAAACAAGCCCAAGCTGATAGAAGAAACACTGAAAGACACATGTGGACATTTGCCAGAGCTCACACCAGGGTGGGAAGAGTTCATGTTCCCAACAGAGATTAGAGAAACCTCATCATATGTCTATAACATCAGAATACTCAGGAGGCTCTTGCCTCAGTAGTAGGGTAAATTTTTGTCCGGTCTAATTAATAACTGCCTTTGCCTTTGCGCATGCTCAGTTGTGTCCAACTCTTTGTGACCCCCATGGCCTACAGTCCACCAGGTTCCCCTGTCCATGGAATTTTCCAGGCAAGAATACTAGAGTGGGTTGCCATTTCCTACTCCAGGGGATCTTCTTGACCCAGGGTTTGAACCTACATCTCTCTCTCATGTCTCCTACATAGGTAGGCAGATTCTTTACCAACTGGCCACCTGGGAAGGCCCAATTAATTATTATAAATTACAATTATTAATGTTCAAAGCAAACCTTAGAAGGATCAAACTGTTTTCCAAGTGCCTTAACTTTATCCCCAAATAAGATTTTAAAGTATTAAAAAAAAATCCAGCACGTAAGAGCATAAGATTTGTAGCGTCTGGTATCAAAAATTATCAGGCATGAAAAGAAGCAGAAAAATACAACTCATAATTAGGAGATAGTCAATAGAAGTAGATCCAGAAATGACACAGATAATAGAATTAGTAGACAAAAACACTATAAAGATTTTTTTGGCCTTGCTGCATGCGTGATCTTACTTCCCCACCCAGGGATGGTTTAGTCTTAACCACTGGACTGCTAGGGAAGTTCCTAAAATGTTATTTTAAATATATCTTGTATGTTCAAGAAGATAGAGGAAAGCATACGCATGTTAAGGAGAGATGGAAAATGTTAAAAAGGTCAAAATTTAACTTCTAGGCAGGGTATTAATGGCAGATTAGACAANGTAGACAAAAACACTATAAAGATTTTTTTGGCCTTGCTGCATGCGTGATCTTACTTCCCCACCCAGGGATGGTTTAGTCTTAACCACTGGACTGTTAGGGAAGTTCCTAAAATGTTATTTTAAATATATCTTGTATGTTCAAGAAGATAGAGGAAAGCATGCGCATGTTAAGGAGAGATGGAAAATGTTAAAAAGGTCAAAATTTAACTTCTAGGCAGGGTATTAATGGCAGATTAGACAAGGGAGAAGAAAGGATTCGTAAACTTGAAGATAGAGCAATAGAACTATCCAAAATGAAACATAGGGAAATCAGACTGGGGGAAAGAAAAAACTGAACAGAGCATCTGTGAACTGTGGGGCGATTTCAGTGTGTAATCGTCATGTGGCCAGACTCCCATAAAACGGAGGAGCAGAAAAGATCCATGAAGAAATAAAGGTCAAAGATTTTCCAAATTTGATGAAAACTACAAACTCAGATTCCAGAGGCTCAATGGACCCCACGCATAAGAAACTTGAAGCAAACCAAGGCACATGATCATCAAACTGTTTAAAGCCAGTGGTAAAGAGAAAACCATAATAGCAGTCAGAAAAAGACACATTACCTATAAAGGAACAAGCCACAAGACTGTGAGGCAGTATTTTTAAGAAAAAAAAAATATTGACCGAGAACACTACATCAAAGAACAGTATTTTTCAAAACCAAAGGCAAAGTAATGACTTACAGAGACAAACAAAAACTGAAAGAATTCATCACCAGTAGATCAGCTGGAAAAGAAATGTTAAAGGAAGTCCTTCAGGCAGACAGAAATGATACCAGCTGGAAATCCGAATCTATACACTGGGATAGAGAGCGTAGGAAGTGGTGTGTGTGTAGGCAGAGAGAAAAGACATTTTATATTTAAAAAAATGGATTTGAGGGACAATTGACTGAGGGAACTGTCTTGTGTCTTGACTGTATCAGGTCAAGATCCTGATCGTGATACTGGTTGGGGGTAACTGGGTAACCAGTCCCAGGTGTCTGGGATCTCATGTATTAGTTCTTATAACTGTCCGTGAGTCTACAGTTACCTCAAAAGCAAACGTTTAATAAAAAATAATGGACTGGTTATTAAAGTTTAAATAATTACAAGGGGACTTCCCTGGTGGTGCAGTGGATAGGAATCTGCTTATTGATGCTGGAGACATGGGTTCAATCCCTGGTCCAGAAAGATTCTACACGGTGCAACTAAGCTTGAGCACCACAACCGCTGAGCCTGCCCTCTAGGGCCTGGGAGCCACGAGAGTCGTGTAAGTGCAGGCTTTTTGCCATGAATCCGTGGTAGGAGGAAGCACTGGGCAGGCAGGGAATCAAGAGTTTTGTTTCAAACAGAAGCTGAGATGCCTGTTAGGTGCCAGAGCAGAGATGGCCAGTTGGATATGAGAGTCTAGGGCTTGGACACGAGAGTCTAGAGCTCAAGGAGGAAGGTCTGGGGTGGAGGTGGTAAAACTGAGAGCTTCAAGAGCACAGAGATGATCCTTAAACCCAGGAGGCTGGAGCTTCTTGGGAGAGAGGGTGGAGAGAGGAGGCTGGAGAGGGAGCTCTGGAGCCTGCAACTCCCAGAGGCTGTGGAGACAGGAGGAAGGGCAGAGAGGGGCAGGGCAGCTGCAGACCCCCGGGCAGCACGTGGGGATCCTAAGCCGTCAAGTAAGAAGTGGACTGGGGCACTTCCCTGGCGGTCCAGTGGTTAAGACTCCGTGCTTCCCACTACAGGGGCCACAAGTTCCATCTGTGGTCAGGGAACTAAGATCCCGCATGCCCTCCGTGCGGTATGCAGCTGCTGCTGCTCAGTCGCTTCAGTCGTGTCTGACTCTGTGCAACCCCATAGACAGCAGCCCACCAGGCTCCCCCATCCCTGGGATTCTCTAGGCAAGAATACTGGAGTGGGTTGCCATTTCCTTCTCCAGTGCATGAAAGTGAAAAGTCAAAGTGAAGTCGCTCAGTCGTGTCCGACTCTTCGCGACCCCATGGACTGCAGCCCACCAGGCTCCTTCGTCCATGGGATTTTCCAGGCAAGAGTACTGGAGTGGGATGCCACTGCCTTCTCCATCCGCGTGGTATAGCCAAAACCAAAACAGCATGGAGGGCTCGGTCACCTCAACAGGACGGGGAAGAAAGACTCCAGGATGGAGTTGGCTGAGGAGAGAGAGGGCATCAAGGAGTACCCACTGGAAAGGCTTCTGGGGAGCAAAGACATGGCACCCCAGGGTTCTGTAGACAACGATGCTTACAAGCTTTGTAGGGAAGTGGGGACAGAGAAGCGAGGCTTTTGAGACTGGATGCATGGAGCCTGTTTGTTGCCATGCCGACTGTAGGCAGGTAGGGAGCTATACACACAGGCGTCTGCCTGCAAAGCTTCATCCCTCACCTGCCCTGGTTCCTGTCGGTCCCAGTGCCGCTGCCTCCAGAAAGCTAACCAACGGGGTTGTGGACCGACAAATGGACAGCTGGACAGACTCCCACAGGTGTCTAACCTTCGCAGAGCCCAGACCTCTGACACAAGGTCCCCGTGTCCCACTGACCCAGCCTCCCTTCTCCCTGACCTGGCCCACCTTGGGATCCAGGTCGAAGAAGCTGTAGTACTTGAAGCGAAGCCAGAGTGTGTCCCCAGCCCTGACGCCCTGCTGCATGAGGCACCGCGATGAATCCAGCCACCTGGACCAGAGCACAGGCCAGGGTCAGGGCTGAGCCAGGGGCAGCGGGGCGGTGGAGGGGGCCAGGCTGGCTTGGGGGCAAGCACGCACATGCCAGAAAGGGGGCCTGGGGATGAGACCGAGCAGGCCACGGGGAGGGGGTGGGCTCTGGGAGCAGGACACGTGGCATGGGGCACCAGGGCGCGTGCAGACCCGGGAGGCCGCAAACCTGCTGTGGAGCTGGGTTTTGTCCAAGAGGGAGCTGGGCCGAGGCAGGCGCTGCAGCAGGAGGGGGTCCGGCGGGGGCTGCGGCCGGCTCAGCATGTGGTAGCAGGCCTCTGTCTGGGCGCTGTCTGAGAAGTGGGCTGGCATCCCCCGGAACGACGCAGGGGCCACGCCTGGAGTGCGGGCGGGGTCAGCCAGGCCCGGTACCCCTCACCCACCCAGGCCTCTCCCAGGTGACCCCCTGGCGGCGTCCCTGGGCTGCCCCAGCCTGCGCTCACCCCCAACCAGGATGACCTTGGTCAGGTCATACACCTCCTCTTCTGGCTCCTTTTCTTTCTTCTTCTTCTTCTCCTTCTCGGGAGCCCGGAGCAGAGACATCTCCTCAGGGTGCCGGATACCTAAGGGAAGCCAGGGCCTCAGGGAGGGCCAGGGACCTGCCCTGTGACCTCCCGCCCCACCCATGGGCAGTTTGGGGTGGGTCCCGGTCCCCCAAGCTGGAGGGGGAACAATAGCTCGGCAAGGATGAGGTGACAGTGGCTGGGCCTGGCAAGGGAGGGGACCTTCCCCCTGGCTGGACCCTGGCAGGGGGCAGCGTGGGGGCCACCCGGGACTCACTGAGGAGCCGGCAGATGGCCACCATGGCCTGGAAGAGGGGCTGGGAGAAGCTGGCGCAGAGGCGCAGGGCTCGGCGGTTGGGCAGACGCAGGATGACAGGCCGGTGCTGGGGCCCGAAGAAGAGGCGGGCGTCTGCCAGGATCCCGTATTTGTCCAGCGTCCAGTGGGTCTGCAGCAGCCACTGCCTTTTCTGTTCCCACCAAATGGCGTGGTCTGACCAGTCCTGCTTGCGTTCTGCGGGGCCACAGGCAAGGGAGACCAGGTCAGCCTAGGTGGGCCCTGCCCCCAGCGCTGAGCACAAGCCTGGGATCCAGAGGTGGTGAACACCCCCTCCCCGGCCCAGGCCAGGCCAGGGCCAGGCTGAGGGCCTAGGACTGAAGTCGTGGCAGGACGGCTGTTTGCTGGCTAACCTGCTGGCCCCGTGGGCTCAGCTGCCATGGAGGGGAGTCACTTCCCAGGGGAGCCCCCAGCCCAGAACCCAGTGCCTCCGCCTCTCACGCTCCAGGGCACTGGGCTTCCCCACGCAGCACCTCCTGTGTCCTCTTGCGAGTCCCGGCTTCATGGCTTCTCTCCAGCATTTCTGGGAGCTCGGGAGGCAGAGGAGATGGCAGGGCCTGGGCGTTATGCTGAGCACGCAGCAGCAGGTGCCCCGTAAAGAGCTAGTGGTTTCTAGTTCTGTGACCTTGGCCAAGACCTGAGCCTCCCTGGGCCTCAGTTTCCTAGTTCCTGAGATGTGAGCAGCCGTGGACACCGAGCAGGGCCGACCGCCCCGTGGCAGGTGGAAGGTGTCTGACACGGGCACGTGGCCACGCCAGCACAGAGCACGCGCTTTTGGTTAGAGGTGCGAGCACCTCGAGGTCTCCCGCGGCCAGTGACAGAAGGCGCGCACTCCCCTCTTGATCCTCTCCCAGGAGCCTGAACTGGTGCCAAGTGTCCCCTAGTGTCAGAGCCCTTCCTGGGGAGTGGCCCGTCCCCTGCCCCCACTCCACCTCCTTCCAGGCTCCTCCTGCCCAGAAGCCCCCGCTGCGCCTTCACTGTTCTTGGTTCTGTGGTACCCACTCCTGTCTCCTTGCAACCCTCTGCCCTTGTCCTCTCTCACTGGCCCGTCTCCAGGCCGGCCCCTGCCTGTCCTCATTGGTTCAGGAAGAGGACCCTTTTCCCCCTCTTTGGCCATGCCTTTCCCCAGGGTGAGGGGGNGGTCCAGTGGTTAAGACTCCGTGCTTCCCACTACAGGGGCCACAAGTTCCATCTGTGGTCAGGGAACTAAGATCCCGCATGCCCTCCGTGCGGTATGCAGCTGCTGCTGCTCAGTCGCTTCAGTCGTGTCTGACTCTGTGCAACCCCATAGACGGCAGCCCACCAGGCTCCCCCATCCCTGGGATTCTCTAGGCAAGAATACTGGAGTGGGTTGCCATTTCCTTCTCCAGTGCATGAAAGTGAAAAGTCAAAGTGAAGTCGCTCAGTCGTGTCCGACTCTTCGCGACCCCATGGACTGCAGCCCACCAGGCTCCTTCGTCCATGGGATTTTCCAGGCAAGAGTACTGGAGTGGGATGCCACTGCCTTCTCCATCCGCGTGGTATAGCCAAAACCAAAACAGCATGGAGGGCTCGGTCACCTCAACAGGACGGGGAAGAAAGACTCCAGGATGGAGTTGGCTGAGGAGAGAGAGGGCATCAAGGAGTACCCACTGGAAAGGCTTCTGGGGAGCAAAGACATGGCACCCCAGGGTTCTGTAGACAACGATGCTTACAAGCTTTGTAGGGAAGTGGGGACAGAGAAGCGAGGCTTTTGAGACTGGATGCATGGAGCCTGTTTGTTGCCATGCCGACTGTAGGCAGGTAGGGAGCTATACACACAGGCGTCTGCCTGCAAAGCTTCATCCCTCACCTGCCCTGGTTCCTGTCGGTCCCAGTGCCGCTGCCTCCAGAAAGCTAACCAACGGGGTTGTGGACCGACAAATGGACAGCTGGACAGACTCCCACAGGTGTCTAACCTTCGCAGAGCCCAGACCTCTGACACAAGGTCCCCGTGTCCCACTGACCCAGCCTCCCTTCTCCCTGACCTGGCCCACCTTGGGATCCAGGTCGAAGAAGCTGTAGTACTTGAAGCGAAGCCAGAGTGTGTCCCCAGCCCTGACGCCCTGCTGCATGAGGCACCGCGATGAATCCAGCCACCTGGACCAGAGCACAGGCCAGGGTCAGGGCTGAGCCAGGGGCAGCGGGGCGGTGGAGGGGGCCAGGCTGGCTTGGGGGCAAGCACGCACATGCCAGAAAGGGGGCCTGGGGATGAGACCGAGCAGGCCACGGGGAGGGGGTGGGCTCTGGGAGCAGGACACGTGGCATGGGGCACCAGGGCGCGTGCAGACCCGGGAGGCCGCAAACCTGCTGTGGAGCTGGGTTTTGTCCAAGAGGGAGCTGGGCCGAGGCAGGCGCTGCAGCAGGAGGGGGTCCGGCGGGGGCTGCGGCCGGCTCAGCATGTGGTAGCAGGCCTCTGTCTGGGCGCTGTCTGAGAAGTGGGCTGGCATCCCCCGGAACGACGCAGGGGCCACGCCTGGAGTGCGGGCGGGGTCAGCCAGGCCCGGTACCCCTCACCCACCCAGGCCTCTCCCAGGTGACCCCCTGGCGGCGTCCCTGGGCTGCCCCAGCCTGCGCTCACCCCCAACCAGGATGACCTTGGTCAGGTCATACACCTCCTCTTCTGGCTCCTTTTCTTTCTTCTTCTTCTTCTCCTTCTCGGGAGCCCGGAGCAGAGACATCTCCTCAGGGTGCCGGATACCTAAGGGAAGCCAGGGCCTCAGGGAGGGCCAGGGACCTGCCCTGTGACCTCCCGCCCCACCCATGGGCAGTTTGGGGTGGGTCCCGGTCCCCCAAGCTGGAGGGGGAACAATAGCTCGGCAAGGATGAGGTGACAGTGGCTGGGCCTGGCAAGGGAGGGGACCTTCCCCCTGGCTGGACCCTGGCAGGGGGCAGCGTGGGGGCCACCCGGGACTCACTGAGGAGCCGGCAGATGGCCACCATGGCCTGGAAGAGGGGCTGGGAGAAGCTGGCGCGGAGGCGCAGGGCTCGGCGGTTGGGCAGACGCAGGATGACAGGCCGGTGCTGGGGCCCGAAGAAGAGGCGGGCGTCTGCCAGGATCCCGTATTTGTCCAGCGTCCAGTGGGTCTGCAGCAGCCACTGCCTTTTCTGTTCCCACCAAATGGCGTGGTCTGACCAGTCCTGCTTGCGTTCTGCGGGGCCACAGGCAAGGGAGACCAGGTCAGCCTAGGTGGGCCCTGCCCCCAGCGCTGAGCACAAGCCTGGGATCCAGAGGTGGTGAACACCCCCTCCCCGGCCCAGGCCAGGCCAGGGCCAGGCTGAGGGCCTAGGACTGAAGTCGTGGCAGGACGGCTGTTTGCTGGCTAACCTGCTGGTCCCGTGGGCTCAGCTGCCATGGAGGGGAGTCACTTCCCAGGGGAGCCCCCAGCCCAGAACCCAGTGCCTCCGCCTCTCACGCTCCAGGGCACTGGGCTTCCCCACGCAGCACCTCCTGTGTCCTCTTGCGAGTCCCGGCTTCATGGCTTCTCTCCAGCATTTCTGGGAGCTCGGGAGGCAGAGGAGATGGCAGGGCCTGGGCGTTATGCTGAGCACGCAGCAGCAGGTGCCCCGTAAAGAGCTAGTGGTTTCTAGTTCTGTGACCTTGGCCAAGACCTGAGCCTCCCTGGGCCTCAGTTTCCTAGTTCCTGAGATGTGAGCAGCCGTGGACACCGAGCAGGGCCGACCGCCCCGTGGCAGGTGGAAGGTGTCTGACACGGGCACGTGGCCACGCCAGCACAGAGCACGCGCTTTTGGTTAGAGGTGCGAGCACCTCGAGGTCTCCCGCGGCCAGTGACAGAAGGCGCGCACTCCCCTCTTGATCCTCTCCCAGGAGCCTGAACTGGTGCCAAGTGTCCCCTAGTGTCAGAGCCCTTCCTGGGGAGTGGCCCGTCCCCTGCCCCCACTCCACCTCCTTCCAGGCTCCTCCTGCCCATAAGCCCCCGCTGCGCCTTCACTGTTCTTGGTTCTGTGGTACCCACTCCTGTCTCCTTGCAACCCTCTGCCCTTGTCCTCTCTCACTGGCCCGTCTCCAGGCCGGCCCCTGCCTGTCCTCATTGGTTCAGGAAGAGGACCCTTTTCCCCCTCTTTGGCCATGCCTTTCCCCAGGGTGAGGGGGAGCCGGTCTCATCTAGTCTGTGGCTTCATCTTTCTGCTGTGAGCCGCAGGCCAGAAACCCACTGGCTAAAGGGCACATCCATTGGCTTCGATCATTCCAGAAACCTTTGTTCGCCTGCCTGGGTGCCCAGCTCTGGGACTATGAATGCAACAATCCTGCATACCAGCCCCCTAGGGGCTCCTCTTGC
>SJYW01056130.1:667577-688314 GCA_006410735.1 Raphicerus campestris | reverse complement strand
CCCCCCCCCCCCCCCCGCCACCCCCCACCACCCCGTTCAGAACACGCCCGTGCCCCAGTGTCTCGCCTAGCTCCTCCCTGTTTGCAGCCCCCTCTCGGGATTCATGGGCTTCCTTTGTGGCTCAGCTGGTAAGAATCTGCCTGCAATGTGGGAGACCTAGGTTCGATCCCTGGGTTGGGAAGATCCCCTGGAGAAGGGAAAGGCTTCTCACTCCAGTATTCTGGCCTGGAGACCACACAGTCTGCATGGACCACACAGTCCATGGGGTCGCAGAGTCGGACACAACTGAGCGACTTTCACTTCACTTCATGCGAGATTCATATTGTCCCGGGCTGGGTGGGACCTCCATGCTGGCTTCCCCTGTGCAGCAGCCCACCCTGGCCCTGAGCCGGCCCCTAAAGGTTGGTCTCACCTGCCTAGCTGTGCTCCAGGCCCCAGGATAGCACTGCTGGCTTGGCTGGGCATCAGTGACTCTGATGCCCTAAGGAAGGAGTGGAAGTCTGTGGCGTGGGGACAGTATTTGCTGGGCAGGGGACAGGAGGAGCTGGAGGGACTGGACCCTGGGGGCCCAGCAGCCCGTGGAGGAGTGGCAACCACTCCAGTACTCTTGCCGGGAGAATCCCTTGGACAGAGGAACCTGGCAGGCTACAGTCCATGGGGTTGCAAAGAGTTGGACGCGACCTAGCACGCACACAGGCCTGACTCTGGACCCAACGAGGAACACCAGGCTCCTTGCTGAGGCCTCTTGCTTTGCCATGGACCGTCCCCCGGGGCCAGCTGGGCCTTCTCTTGGGGTACATGGTTTTCACCCTCTTTGCTTTGCTCAGCTGGGCCTGCCTGAGTCTCGTCACCCGGTCTCCTGAGGGACCCTCTGCTCCCCACTTCTGCTTTCACAACCTCCTGGGGCCCTGCCTTCTGGAGGCTCCCCTCACTACCTCAGCCTTGTGGCCGGGCTGTCCGGGGGCGGGGGACCCCACGCTTTCCACAAGCCACTGACCTCCCTCCTGGGCCGCACGTGGCGGGGCGGGGGCTGGATGGGCCTGAGGCAGCCCGCCCCCCGCCCCGCACCCACAGGGGCCCAGGTCGCGGGCTGGATGGGCCTATCGTGGGCCTGTCTTCCGGTTCTGGTTATCAGAGCCAGCCCGCCGGCCTCCCAGGAAGGGGCAGCCCCCACCCCAGCAGGGAGAGGCGATGAGCAGCCCCCTGTTGCTGGACCTGCTCCCCTCCAGGGTTGATACCACAGAAGGCTCTGCTGTAACTTCCTGTGGGGGCAGGGCTGTCCCACCCAGGCTGGGGCCTGTCACCAGCAGGCTGAGGGCTTCCGCCCAGGGACAGGGCGTGGAGCAGGTCCCCGAGTCACCAGGAGCCCCCTCTGGCCTCCCCTTGGCCCCCAGAATGGGACCTCAGCCNCAGGCTGGGGCCTGTCACCAGCAGGCTGAGGGCTTCCGCCCAGGGACAGGGCGTGGAGCAGGTCCCCGAGTCACCAGGAGCCCCCTCTGGCCTCCCCTTGGCCCCCAGAATGGGACCTCAGCCTCAGCCCAGGCAAGGCCTCTCCTGGCCCAGAGGGCCGTGGCCGGGTCTGGTCCTTGGGGGTCTTAGCAGAACCAGCTGGAATGGAGGAAGGGCGGACGACAGTGGGAGGGAGGGGAAGTTGAGTTGGGGAAATGTCTTTTTTGGAACAAAATGATTAAGCTGGTGCCTGAGTCACTATGACTCCATTATCGAGGGCCATGCAGCAGGGCCGGCCCAGAAGCCCTGGGGGACCCTGTGGGCGGCAGGGGTCGTGGGCACTCACTGATCTCCTCCACAATCTTCAGGAGCACCCCACCGATGTGTGACTCCCCTGTGACGCGGAGGGTGAGCGACTCGGCCTCCGGGTCCTCCTCTCCTATGAACACACGCAGCTCCCAGGACGAGTCGATGTAGTCCCCCGTGGCTGTCTTCATGCCTGCCATGGCTGCGGTGGTGCTGAGGAGGGTGGGAAGGAGGTGAGCGGGCAGCCGGCAGGTGGCCTGTAGTGCCCGGGACAGGCAAGGGGCCAGAGGGCAAGCCTGCAGGCTGGAGTGCCACGGCAGCAGCAAGACCCGGGGAGCTGGGTTGTTCCAGGTGAGAAACTCAGACCCCTCTCTCCATCACAACGGTTGAGCTTCGCAAGGGCCCCTCAAGAGACCACATTGCCCAGCCCTCTCCCTTTGTGCAGACGGGAAGACGAGGCCCCTAAGAGTAGGAAGGGGCTCCCCCAACACCACCCAGCTCAGTACCAGAGCTGGGCCCAACGTCCACCTGCTTGCCCAGCCAACAGCCCAGCCCAAGCCCGCCCCGGCAGCTGCCCACTCTAGAAATGGTGAACCCAGGTCCGAAAACAGTCCCCATCAGGCCCAAAGCTCAGCACCACCACCCCAAAGCCACTGACGGCTCTCAAGGGCCGTGGAAAGTCCAGGTTGCGGCATGGAGAGAGGCGTGCTGGGCAGAGAGGGCTGCCAGAGNACAGGGCCAGCGCTGGGTGCAGGAAGCAACTGCCAACACAGCCCTGCCTCTGCTACCAGTGAGCACAGGAAGCAAGTGGGGCTTGTGGACCCGGCACCCCACAAAGGGTCCCCTCATTTGGAGGGAGGCTCGATTCAAACTAGAAAAGCCACCAGTTCGGGTTCCCTTGTAGGAAGCCATCCTCCTTCTCTGGCCTGTCATGAGGCGGGGTCTTCCGGCTGCCAAGAGCGAGAGCGGATGCATTGAAAGGATGAGCTCTGGGTTATTTAGGGACCTGGCAGGTCAAGCCAGAGGTTTCCCAGGGGGTGCAGCAGCAAAGAATCCACCTGCAATGCAAGAGACGTGGGTTCGATCCCTCGGTTGGGAAGTTTCCATGGAGAAAGAAATGGCAACTCACTCCAGGATTCTTGCCTGGGAAATTCCATGGAGAGAGCCTGGTGGGCCACAGTCCATGGGGGTCGCAGAGTCGGATACAATTGAGCACACGTGCAGGTCACATCAGCTCAAGCCCAAGAATGCGTTCATCACCACAAAGTAGATCCTTAAAGGCCTCAAAGGAAACAACTTTAAGTCTTTCCTGTTCCCAGTAAGGGACTATTTTCCTGCCAACCTCAGAGCTGCCCAGGGGAATAGCTGAACAGAAAGTGAAAGTCAAGTTGCTCAGTCATGTCCAACTCTTTGCGACCCCGTGGACTGTATCCTACCAGGCTTCTCCGTTCACGGGATTTTCCAGGCAAGAGTATGGGCGCAGGTTGCCTTTTCCTTCTCCAAGGCATCTTTCCAACCCTGGGATCGAGCCCGGGTCTCCTGCATTGCAGGCAGATGCTTTACCCTCTGAGCCAGTTGGCCCCTAACGTTTCATGGCCTGACTGCCCCCACGCCTTGAAGTCTCGTCTTCAGACTCGCCACTTCCCTTCCCTCTTTCCCTCTACCTGCATCATGCCCCTCTGGGGCCAGTGCTCATGAGGCTCACTCCTGTTCTGCCCCTATGCAAACATGACTTGGAGGGCTCCTGGTGGCCTGTCTTCCTGGTGCATTAGGATGTAAGCTTCAGGAGAGCAGGGCCTTATATTCACCCCTTGCTCCCGCAGAAATTCAGCCTTTCTAGGCAATCAGTTTGGGGATGGAAACTGACTAGAACCTGGAGACCGCAGTACCAAAGGTGCTGCAGAATCCCCTGGAGGGTTGTGACACACAGTTGGGGGAGGCCACCAGCCGGGGTGGGAGGGGGGTGGGGGCAATTCCTGGGGAAGGCCAGCTTCAACTTATGCAAAGTCAAGGCAGCAGGAAGTGCCGCCAGCTGCTGGCCTCAGCAGGTTGCTAGCCCCAAAGCTTCACTCTTGGAGCAAATGAGGAAGTTTTAGTCCAGCCCCAGAAGCCATCCCAGTCCAAGACGAGGGTTTTTAGAAAATTTCCTGCAGCTGTGGAAAAGTGTAATTAAAACCTACTTTAAGCTCAGTTGAGAGCAGAACTCACACACAGCAGCTGAGGGCTTTCGAGCTCTCCAGTAGGGAAGTCTGAAGCATCTCCTGCAATGGAAATTGGTTTTGGTTCTTGGATGGGACCCACTGTTCTCTGATCAAACTGGCTTTGAGTGTGGAGAACTGACAGCACGGGAATCACCCGAAAGTTCACAGGACCCTCTGGAGCTGGGGCCACTCTGGATCGGGCCATCTCCTTCCAAGCTGTCCACCGGGCGACAGCACCACCTAGTGGCCACGTCGAGGCAGTGAGTCACTCAGGCATGTCCGACTCTGCCCCCCTGGACGGTATGTACAGGCTCCCTTGTCCATCAGACTCTCCATGCAAGAATACACTTCTCTAGGGTATCCTCCCGACCCAGGGATGAAACGTGGATCTCCCTCACTGCAGGCAGATTTTTTACTGTCTGAGCCACCAGGCAAGGCGGTGGAACCGAGAAAACCTCATACCCACCCCACCATTTAGGAAGAGAGAGATAGAGGGTGCCTGGTTCCTAGTAGTCAGCTGGCACTCACACCTTTTCCAACCCAGGCTGTGACTCCTGCAGGACAGCTGCTTCAGTCTTTTGGTAAAAAAAAAAAAAAAAAATCACTCAGAAACATAACAATGTATAACCACGCCTGACTGGCTTGTTTTATTGGAGAAGAGGACGTGGAGTTAACAATGTGAATGAAGACAGTTGGGACCTGAGGTTGGGAAGAACACCCTCCCCTCCCCATACAAGCCCACTGCCCCAAATAAAAAATAACCAACTATGGGAGAGCAGCTGAGACAGCGACTGGGGGCAGGGGAAGGACCATGCGTGCGCCGGGAGGGCCCAGAGGCAGCAGCTGCAGGAATACGCGCGTATAAGTCTCTGAATCTTCCATGTAGGTCTGTATAAATATATAGATATGCCGTTCGCTTGTCTCCCCTTCTCTTCCTTCTGCTCCATGCTGCGTGCCGCGGTCCCAGCTCCTCTTTCCACATGAGGGCGAAGGGAAGGGGATGATGAGCAAGTCATCACCGGATGGCTATCAGACCCACATCCATCAGCTTCTGGATCTTCTGTGCTATCACAGGATTCTTTAAGTGTCTGACGAAGAAGAGGCCAAGTTATTTGAAATGAGAACCCCTAAAAATTTTACCTGCTTACAGAGCAAGCCCCAGTGCAACCGGCCCTGGACACTGCCACCAAGAGGTGGTGAGGGGAGTCCTGATGGAAACTGCCCTGTGGGAGAACCGCACGGGCCTCCTGTGCCAGTAGCCGGAATCTGACCGCTCTCACTGGACACGAGCCCACAGACACAGTAAACTGAGACCTTTCCTCAGCAACACTGGTCTTCCTAACTAACCATTTAAGCCATTATCGCCAACAAAGCCCTTCCCGCTTACCACCACCTGCCAACCTTCTAACTGAGGATTAAACTTTACACACTCCACTCAGGCGGATCCTACTGCGGCCAAAGTTGGGCATCCTCACTGTTTCTGTCCACCTTTTTCCTCCAAGGCCACCACCCCCTAGCTCGACTCACTCGCTGAGCGCCTGCGGGTCCTTCTGCATCTGCTCCAGAATGAGCCGCATGGCCGGGTCACTCATTATTTGCTGCACCTCCGGGTCGGCCATGGCCCGCCGCTTCACATCCTCGGGGCTGTCATGTCGGTTGTACTGGGCCATCATGCAGCGCTGGTAACCATCTGCGGCCTCCTGCATTCCAGCAAGGCCAGAAGGGGAGAGCGTTAGCGCTGCCTGGCTCACTGCTGCAGCAAGCCCACAGGAACAGGGGTCATTGAGGGGGAAGGCGAGAGGGAACAATCAGAGAAAGGAGGCAGGGCAGCGATCCCTGAAGGCCAGGGCAGCCGAACCTTGCAGCTGGAGTCCAGGTCGAGCGCCTTCTGGTAGACGTCCATGGCTTTCGTGTAGTCCTTCATTGCCTCCAGGGCAGCGGCTTTCCGGGTATAGCCCTTGACTGGAGATGGGGAGGGAGAGAGGTGAGGCATCACCCAGAACACACTTCCAAAGCCCACTCTCACCTCCTCTGAACACCATCACTCCTCAGCCCGACACTAGCTTCAAAGCGTTACAACCTCCAAAGACACACAGGCAGAGCGTGCTCCCTCTCCTCAACCCTCTGGCCAAACAGGGGGCAGAAGAGCAGCACAGGGAGACACTCACTGAAGGTCGGCTCCAGCTGGATGCACTCCTCACAGTCCTAGGAAGGAAAAGCAGGACGCAGTCAGGCTCATTCCTTTCGAGGCGCTCCCCACAGCTGCCGCATCACCTGGATTACCAGCCTCACTGCCCACCCAGGGCCACTACACAACATCCCACTTTTGTTCCAGTGCTTCTTTTACTTATTTTTGGCTGCACGGGGTGTTCACTGCTGCGGCTTCTCTTCTCACAGAGCACGGGCTCTAAGGCATGTGGGCTCAGGAGCTGTGGCTTCTGGGCTCTAGAACACAGGCTCAACAATGGTGGTGTGCTAGCTGAGGTGCTCTGCAGCACGTGGGGCCTTCCTGGACCAGGATTACATCCACATCTCCTGCTTTGGCATGCGGTTTCTTTACCACTGCGCCACCAGGGAAGCCCCTTGTTTTATTTTTAAAACTTTATTAAAGTACAGTTGATTTACAATGTTGGGTTAGTTTCAGGTATACAGCAAAGTGAATTAGTTACACAAATACATACACTCGCTGTATTTAAGATTCTTTCCCCATTTGGGCCATTATAGAGTATGGGGTGGAGTTTCTTGTGTCACAAGGAAGGTCCTTATTAGTTATCTTATATATAATAGAGTGTATGTCAGTCCCAATCCTCCATTTTAGCCCCCACCCCAGTACTTCTGTTAACTCTGGCCTCAAGGTGATTCAGAGAAAGGATAAAAAGAGAGCAGAGAAGCAAACTAAAGAGAACTTCAAGACACAACAAACCAGATCCTGAACCATCTCACATGGCAAGGGGTCTGGACTCCTTAGAAGGCTGATGTTAATGAGCAAAAACCCTGTGAAATGAAGGGAAACTTCTACTTTGAAAACTTAAAGAGGACAATGATCACCAGAGAAAATGAATGGACCCTGATACTGACAACTCCATAACTCTGTTTTTAGACCAGTGAGGAAATCTGAATATACACATATTCAGATGACATTATGGCTTTAGCTTTGCTATTATTAGGTGCTAATAATGTTGTGAATGGATAAGGAGAGTCATTTCAGGAGATGTATGCTCAAAAACCTATGAGGTCAAGCGTCAAAATGTATCATTTCCTTTCACAAACAGTTTTAGCAAGCGTCAGTGCTTACTGTTAAAAAAAGAAGGAAAACACAGGTATTCTGTATACTTGACGTGTGTTCAAAACATAAAATTACGGGACAAAGAACGCGATGCAGCGTGCCGTGCGCCCTGCAGCCCAACCAACAGCTGCCAAAAAGCCCTAAGACCAGAAGCGATCCTGCTCATTCCTTCCTCCATTTGCAGTTTGGGCAAAGTCCTGCGCTACCTCTCAGGTGTTTAACAATGTTATTCTTTGCTTTGCAAACCAACTTGTTTTTGACATGGCCCTAGTGCAGTCCTACCAGCAGCAGGGATGTCTCTAGGCTGGACAGACCCAAAAGATCTGGGTCATCAAACAAAACCATCGTGGACCCAGGTACTGGGGTCTCTAGATAGATCCAATTGCCAAGATGCACACCTTAGCTCATGTTCAAGGGTGTGATGGAGAGCAACTCCCCCAGTGTTGAATATTAGCATACCTGACCATGTGCGATGTGACTTACAACAGCAGACCCATATCACTGAGTACCAAAGGAAGGAAGGATGGTCAAGTTCCTACAGAAGGCGAGGCAGTTCACCCTTCCCCAAATTAAACACACAACTGCAATACCTCCACTGCTGCATGAAACACTCGGAAGGACCAACACGAGAGACAGACAGACATCTGTACACCCCCGTTCACAGCAGCGCCACTCAGCACCGCCCGAGGCGGAACAACCCAACCTCCACCGATGGGTGAACCGACGAACAGCGTGGCCCATCCACACAACAGAATACCACAGCCACGCAAAGGAAACGCCGACACGCTACAGCACGCGCCTTGAAGACACTGTACTAAGTGACCTGAGCCAGGAACGAAAGGTCAATACTGTATGATCCCACTTACAGGAGGTCCCCAGAGTGATCAAATTCAAAGACAGAAATAGAACACTGGTTGCTAGGGGCTGGAGGAGAGGAATGGGGAGTTTAGTGTTCAGAAGATGCAGTTCCACTTGGGAAGATGGAAAAGCTCTGCAGCGAGGGTGGCGATCGCTGCACAAGTGTGTGCGGACTCAATGCCGCTCAACTGTGCAATTAAAACGTCAGGAGGCCACACAGTTAACACATGAAGAAAGGCGAGGGGAAGGGAAAAGATCTACTTTCCCAGATATTTCCCACATGCTAAATAACACTACATGGGCCAGGACAGGGTACACACAGACCCTGTACTTTCACAAATCGCACACATGCCCCATCACCTTGAATCTATGATCAAAGTAACAACGTCAAGCTGATGCTGATGCACACATGAAAAGAGGGAGACACAGTCCTCAGGGACAGGCTGCCCGCCCTCACCTTGAGCGCCAGCTGGAACTCCAGGAGCTTGGTGTAGCAGGCAGCTCGGTTGCTGTACAGCTTGGCGTCTTTGGGGTTCCGTTTAATGGCTTCCGTGTAGTGCTTCATGGCCTGGGGGTAGTCCCCTTTCTGGAAACACTCATTGCCTTTGTTCTTCTCCTCCAAGGCCAGGTCAGGGTTTATGTAGGCCAGCCGCTCTTGCTCCTTCAAGATTTTCTCTGCCTAAAAAAGATTCTTTAAATAGTCATTTAAACTCTCATAACACTGGGCCAATAAAAAGTCTGATTAGAATTTCAATTTTCAGAAAGTACTGCTTGGTGGTGGTGGGGTAGTCATTCAGTCGTGTCCGACTCTTGCGACCCCATGGACTGCAGCCTGTCAGGCTCTTCTGTCCAAGGAATTCTCCAGGCAAGAACCCCAGAGTGGGTTGCCATGTCCTTCTCCAGGGGGTCTTCCTAACCCAGGAATTGAACCTGGGTTTCCTGCAGGTAGATTCTTTACTGACTGAACTGTGAGGTACTGCTGGTGAGATTTAACTTTGGGATTAATAATTTTATAGTCCTTACACTATGTACAAACTACAAAGATATATTGTACAGCACAGAGAATATAGCCAATATTTTATAACTTTAGACACTATGTAAGTTTTGAGTTGTTGTTATATGACTGAAATAATGTATATCAACCTTACTTCAATTAAAGAAAAGAATTTTATATTTCTTACCAAGGTATATATACTATGAAANTGTTCAAGGGTGTGATGGAGAGCAACTCCCCCAGTGTTGAATATTAGCATACCTGACCATGTGCGATGTGACTTACAACAGCAGACCCATATCACTGAGTACCAAAGGAAGGAAGGATGGTCAAGTTCCTACAGAAGGCGAGGCAGTTCACCCTTCCCCAAATTAAACACACAACTGCAATACCTCCACTGCTGCATGAAACACTCGGAAGGACCAACACGAGAGACAGACAGACATCTGTACACCCCCGTTCACAGCAGCGCCACTCAGCACCGCCCGAGGCGGAACAACCCAACCTCCACCGATGGGTGAACCGACGAACAGCGTGGCCCATCCACACAACAGAATACCACAGCCACGCAAAGGAAACGCCGACACGCTACAGCACGCGCCTTGAAGACACTGTACTAAGTGACCTGAGCCAGGAACGAAAGGTCAATACTGTATGATCCCACTTACAGGAGGTCCCCAGAGTGATCAAATTCAAAGACAGAAATAGAACACTGGTTGCTAGGGGCTGGAGGAGAGGAATGGGGAGTTTAGTGTTCAGAAGATGCAGTTCCACTTGGGAAGATGGAAAAGCTCTGCAGCGAGGGTGGCGATCGCTGCACAAGTGTGTGCGGACTCAATGCCGCTCAACTGTGCAATTAAAACGTCAGGAGGCCACACAGTTAACACATGAAGAAAGGCGAGGGGAAGGGAAAAGATCTACTTTCCCAGATATTTCCCACATGCTAAATAACACTACATGGGCCAGGACAGGGTACACACAGACCCTGTACTTTCACAAATCGCACACATGCCCCATCACCTTGAATCTATGATCAAAGTAACAACGTCAAGCTGATGCTGATGCACACATGAAAAGAGGGAGACACAGTCCTCAGGGACAGGCTGCCCGCCCTCACCTTGAGCGCCAGCTGGAACTCCAGGAGCTTGGTGTAGCAGGCAGCTCGGTTGCTGTACAGCTTGGCGTCTTTGGGGTTCCGTTTAATGGCTTCCGTGTAGTGCTTCATGGCCTGGGGGTAGTCCCCTTTCTGGAAACACTCATTGCCTTTGTTCTTCTCCTCCAAGGCCAGGTCAGGGTTTATGTAGGCCAGCCGCTCTTGCTCCTTCAAGATTTTCTCTGCCTAAAAAAGATTCTTTAAATAGTCATTTAAACTCTCATAACACTGGGCCAATAAAAAGTCTGATTAGAATTTCAATTTTCAGAAAGTACTGCTTGGTGGTGGTGGGGTAGTCATTCAGTCGTGTCCGACTCTTGCGACCCCATGGACTGCAGCCTGTCAGGCTCTTCTGTCCAAGGAATTCTCCAGGCAAGAACCCCAGAGTGGGTTGCCATGTCCTTCTCCAGGGGGTCTTCCTAACCCAGGAATTGAACCTGGGTTTCCTGCAGGTAGATTCTTTACTGACTGAACTGTGAGGTACTGCTGGTGAGATTTAACTTTGGGATTAATAATTTTATAGTCCTTACACTATGTACAAACTACAAAGATATATTGTACAGCACAGAGAATATAGCCAATATTTTATAACTTTAGACACTATGTAAGTTTTGAGTTGTTGTTATATGACTGAAATAATGTATATCAACCTTACTTCAATTAAAGAAAAGAATTTTATATTTCTTACCAAGGTATATATACTATGAAACAGAACAAATGGTATTGACATACACTTGGTACAGAGATATGCCTTATATGGAAATGATGGATTAACAGCTCTTATTTTTCTGACCAATCTTTCTGTTGATTTTATTCAATCATCCCCCTACATAATTTGGTTGTATAAATGAAGAAAAAATTCCAGTTCAGTTCAGTCGTTCAGTTGTGTCCGACTCTTTATAACCCCATGGACTGTAGCACGCCAGGCCTCCCTGTCCATCATCAACTCCTGGAGTCTACCCAAACTCATGTCCATTGAGTCGGTGATGCCATCCAACCAACTCATCCTGTCGTCCCGTTCTCCTCCTGCCTTCAATCTTTCCGAGCATCAGGGTCTTAACTTACAATAAAAGCCACAACGCTGTCAGTGCACTGACCCTCAACAAATTTAAGGTCAAAACCCTGGCCGACTAAAAAAGACAGCAGAAAAACTGGGTTATTTCTATGTGTTGTCATCATTAACAGGGGACACATCATACAAAATAACCAAAGACAACAAATTCATTACTAAATAAAAATGACTACAATAAATAGAATTAAGGAAACAGCTCTCATTCCCCACCCACCTGTTGGCATTTCTTGAGCACATCTGGGGTTCGGTGCTCTGCCAGAGACTTGTTGTAGAAATGGATGGCATCCTTGTACTTTTCTTCTTTGAAATAAGAGTTGCCAATTCGTGCATAAGCTCTGACAAGACACAAGGAAAAACAATTTGCTAAGGGCAGAGCACAGACAAGGTCAAGCCTCTCCAGAGGAAAGACATCTAGACACGAGGCCCACATCGCTGGCCCCGGCACCATGCCCTTCTAACACCTTCTGTTTCAGCTCCTGCAGCCTCCTTTCTAGCCCCCTCCCCATGCAGACATGGGACCCTCCCCACTACTCAAGGCACTCCAGGCCGAGCGTACTTGGCAATCTGCCGGTAGTCTTCTCGGTTCTCTCGCCCCACTTCGATGGCCTTCTCACACAGCTCCCGGCACTGGCCGTAGTCACCCTTCTCGAAGTGCACGGCTGACAAGCAGAAGGTCAAGAAGGAAGAGTCAGCCCTTGCCTCTTCCCCGGGATGCTGGGGCCACTCCTGCGCCCAGGCCCAGGCCTCACCTGCTTGGTTGGTCATGTAAGTCATGTTGGTGGGATCCAGGTCCTTGGCTCTGTCGTAGTGCTTCAAGGCTGTGTCAAAGTCCTTCTTCTTATAAGCTTCATTCCCCAACTCTTTTTCTTTCAGCGCCTAGAGGCGATGCGGAAGGGGGGCTGAGCACGTGTAACCCAGACGGCAAAGGGAGCCAGCGCCTGGGATGTCACAGGTATGCGCAAGACACACACTCAATGAGGCTACAGGAAACAGGCCTCCACACCCAGAGGGGAGTACCAGCTGTCAGGGTGGAAAACTGGCTTCCTCTCTGCTTCCTCTGAGACACCCCCTTATCCCACCTACTCTTCTGGATCTTCGTCTGAAAGTGAGGGTTTCCTCAGAGAAGGGGAAATCCCCTCAGCTTGTAACAACCTGAGAGGAGACAACACAGCTCTGCGCTGGATTTAACTTAAGTTCGCTCTCTCTCACACGCAGTCTCTGGGTCCAAGCCACCAGGGAGTATCCGTAGAGGGGTGAGAAGGAGCGGGAGGGGCTGTCCTGGTGGCAGGAGTCTTCAGCAGACTCACGACCACCCACACCGTAGGGCCTTTTTCTAGCTTTGAGACACCACGAGCAACCAACGCTTACCCATTTAACGGTACTAAATTTGGCAACAATCTGCTGTTCCCATTTATAAGAAGGGAAATAAAACCGTTCAGCACAGGCTTGCTGCTCTGAAAGACTGAAAGTTGTCCGCTAAGCCAGGAAACAAGCATATGAGCTGACAGACAACATTCTTCTGGATCACAACAAGAACAAGGACCACACAGTTTTCAGGCTGACCCTGGCTGATTTCCACACTACCAGAACCATGAGCCAGAACCACAGTGGCCATGGGACCCTGCGGCAGACTCTGAGACACACAATTCCTATGGAATTGCTTGCTACATGGACCTTTTAATATACTAAACATTTTAATTATTAATAACAGTAACTTGACCACACACTGAGCACTCAAAAAACCACCACAACCGCCCGAAGTCTGAAGATGGTCCTATCTGACACTCATTTCCGGCTACTGGGCGGTTTCTATACGCATGACAGTGAAGTGTTCCAGACAGACAGAAACACACACCAACCTGCTTCTTATTCTCTGGAAGATCTTCTTCCATTGGCTCTGCTTTTGTCTCCTTTTTGGGAGGAGGTGGTGGCGGAGGTGTTGCAACCTCCTCCTCTTCATCCATACTGCCCAGGTCAACTCCGAGCAGGACACTAAGAGTAGTCATGATCCGGGGATCTTGCAGTTTCCTAGTATTGGTTAAAAAAATGAAGAACAGCACTTAGTCTTCTCCACAACTGATCTTAAACCCCACTTACTGCTAAAGCTCAGATTACTGTATTCTCACCCATAGGAAGGTTGCTAGATTCTGTACTACCCAAGAGATCCAACTGTGGGATGCTCAACTCCTCAAAAATTCATATAAAATATGAGGTAACGCAGATAGGATTTGTTTCTCAAGGCCAGCAGACACACAGGGGAGTGAGTTACAGGCACACTCTGTCTGATCTCAGGAGTCAGAGGCCCCCAGGCAGTCACAGACACCAGCACAAGCTTTAGAGAGCTGATCTTTAGATCTGATGTGCCTTCAACCGTGAGTTTCCACTCCAGCACACCAACAGAGGGCTACGTTGTGTTCTCACTATCAAGGCACATGTACCATGAAACAGAATCAATGGTATTGACATACACTTGGCACAAAAACACGCCTCCTGTGAAAATTTGTGCCTGTATATACAGAAAGGACGAAGCTGACGGCAGGTCAGCAAGGCAAGAGTTCCGTGAAGGTGGGGAGGGGCAGAACAAGCCCTCCAGATTACTCTAATACATGATCCCCCTGACCCTTTCTAAAAATACAAATGAACAATAAAGCAGCAAACTCTGACTGCTCTCCGGAGGAAAAAAACAAAGGCAGAAGCCCCAGTCTGGGCCAGGGAACCCCTACCAGAGTCCCAGGAGAAACCACAGCAGTCCTGACTGTTTCTAGAGACAAACCTGCTGCCCTGAACTTACGTGCCCAGGTCGGACGGCTTGTTCCGCAGCTGCTCGATCAGCTCCCGGTAGGTAGGATCTGCGAGCAGGGTCTTGGTCCTGGGGTCACTCTCCAACTTCTGGTACAGATTAGGCATGTTGAAAGGGTTCATGAATTTCCTTTCTGTTTTGAATAAAGGAAAGCGCACCGCCAGGAAGTCAGTTACTGTGCCCCCGTACTACACCAACCCTGGGGGGTGGGGGGAGCCTCACCACCACTCAACTGTAAAACAACAGTCAATGCAAGGGGCAGGGCAGTGTTCCGGGGCCTACCTGCCAACCGGGCCTCCATATTCTGGAAGCCTTCTTTCAGCTGAGGATTGTTTGCTTCATGTTTTAAACCCTCTTCATAGGTTTGCTTGGCTTCTTCAAATCGGTTTAAGAATTCAAGAGCCGCTGCTTTTCGTGAATAGCCCTTAAACCAGCAAAGAAAGGAAAAAAAAAAAGATCCAGAGGTAAATTTCAAAGATGAACTCAAAACAACCTACAACTCATGGAACAAAATGGGTCTTCACGTGAAGGCCACAAACCAACCAACAGGGAGGACCAGGACGCGACGGTAGCATCCAGTGACCCTGAGGAGCACAGCCGCTCCAGCCCAGTCCATCTTATGACCCCACAGGTTGCTAATCTCTTGAACAGTTTTCTCTTAGTGCAGAAAATAAAACACGTCTTAACTAATAGTACCTCAGATTTGACAAAACACATGTCACCACTCTGAGGAACATTCTCAAACAAGGAGGAGAACTGGGGAGAGGGCACTAGCCATCTACGAGTCTCTCAGGACAGGGGACCAGGCAAGCCAGGGCTGGCCCCAGAGGAGCTTCTGGGCACCTGAAAAGTCCCCATTCGCGCGTGGCTTACCTTGCCCCAGTCAGGCTTCAGGTCAACGGTTTTGCAGCCGTCCTCGTAAGCCTTCTGGTAGTCTCCTTTCTTGGCATAGGCCGCGGAGCGGTTGCTGTAGAGCACATGGTTCTGGGGGTCTAACTTAATGGCTTCAGAGTAGCACTGCAGCGCATCGTCAATGTTGCCAGCACTCAGGGCCTTGTTGCCCTTCTCTTTGAGCTCATTTACCTGAGAAGAGAGGAACCAATACAGTTTCTCCCCATGAAATTCTTCTTTAGTCCCTATTTCTTAAGTGACACTCATTCCTTTCTGTAGCTGCTGACAAACTACTTTACGCATCAGAAAAAACAAATCATAGATTAACTTACAGTTCCCACACCTGTGGGAAACAGCAAGGAAAAAATAAAATAACAAGGAAGAAGTGGCCTGTCTCTGCTCTTTGCTGGCTCCCCTGGGGATTAACAACTCCAGCCACTCTTCCAAAAGTCTCAACTTTGAGCTGCAGAAGCCACTCTAGGACATATGCGTGAATTCCTTTTGTGGAAAAGGAAATTTCTTTGCCTTGGATTTCCAGACTTCAAATGATAAGCTGAACACAGGCCTAGTTGAAGAGGGAGCTTCCTCACTGAAGAGGGAGCTAGGAACAAAGAGGACTGAGCGCGCACTGGTACACGCCCCAGCACCCCGCCGGTGCCAGGCCTTCAGGAGCATCAGGACGCTCACCTAGCATCAGGGAACATCTGTTTCCACTGGTAGATGTCACAGCGTGGCAGAGTGTGGCTGTTTCTTAAGAGGTAAAAATGAAGCTAGGATAAAAACCAGTTTTTGTCATGTTTAAGTACTAAACATACTTAAACAAGTGAAGGGGCTACCCTGGTGACTCAGTAGTAAAGAATCCACCTGCAACGCAGGAGAGGAGGATTCAATTCCTGGGTGAAGAATATCCCCTGGAGAAATGGCAACACACTCCAGTAGTCTTGCCTGGAGAATCCTATGGACAGAAGAGCCTGGCCGGCCACAGTCCATGGGTGGTAAGAAAGTCAGACACGATTTAGTGGCTAAACAGCAACAAAACAGATGGAAGGAGGATAAAGCAACGCTGCTGCAGTTCCCTTCCCTACTCTCTCAAATACCCAGAACAAAAACAGCAGGAACACACCAAGAGGTTTATCTGGTGTGAAATGGACCTTGGCCATATCAGAACGGGGTCTTAATTAAAAGGCTTCTCCAAATCAGGGTGCCCAACAAGAGGGGAGAGCCACCCCTCAAACGCCCACACATTGGTCAGAACAGCTGTGTCACTCAGGATACAAGCCATTCTTTCTTGGTATGCCCATCCAGTGTACTGACGCAAGAATTCTGCTGTGAGAAATGACTTCGGAACTCTGAGGCACACCAAATGGGACCCTCCACTAGCCAGAAAAATCTTAAGACAACCTCCAAGAGGAAAAAGGAGACACTACCAAATTTAACCAGCAAGGAAAAAAATCTTAAGACTATAGAATGCAACCTGGAAAGTGAGAAGTTAAAAAACTCAATAGTTTCACAAGGCAGCTGAGAATACGTTGGTGACATTCTTGCCTAGCCTACAGAACATTTTCCAAACTGAGCACACCTTTCCTCTAAGCAGGAAATCAGCACTTGAAAACATCAAGGGGATGGAGAAGGAAATGGCAACTCCACTCCAGTATTCTGACCTGAAACACCCCACGGACAAAGGAGCCTGGTAGGCAACAGTCCATGGGGTTACAAAGAGTCCGATGTCACTTAGCGACTGAACAAGATGATTGTGTGCTAAAAATCTGAAGTGCGTGCATTTGAATTGATAAAATAAATTTATATCAACTGACACATAATTCATCCAGTTGTATGCCTGCCTGTATGTAGTCAAATTTTATCACTGTGAGATTTTATTTGAAAGGTACTTAGTTTAAAAAAACACAATTTTACACACTCAAAATTTCTCCAATTTGAGTATTTCCTAAAACTGAAACATGCATCTCAGAGGGAAAAAAATGGTTACATGTTGAATGGATGCAGGACAGTGGGTTCCAGCACACCTGGCCATCTTGCACAATGGCCTGGTAAACATGCAGTCCTTGAGTTCACTCACTCAGTTTGCCTGCATGCACACTTCTACTATGGGCAACTGGGATCAAACAAAAATTTTTTCCCATATTTTGATAACTTCGGTTTGAGATCTCTTCTTGAATTTAAAATCAGTTTCTTATCTATATCACAGCCTATTCAATCCCAGACACAATGCAGTTATCATGAGGGTGCAAAATGTTTAAACTCTCAGTTTCCACTCTAATTTTTTAAAAATTTAGCAAAGAAGCTCCAGATTTGGCTAAAGGGAGCAATAGGTATACAAGGGTAAAAGATTTAGTTTTGTAGATGACACCAATAAAAACTCCGAGCTGTTTCTCCTCCTTTCCCCAATCAATCATTACAGCCCAATAACAGGTTCCAATTCAATAAAACCTCTCTAGGCGTCTCACAACCCTCAGGCCACAGAAGAAACACAATTAACTCACAGAGAGTAAGTAACCCACAACCGCCTCAAACTCAGCCTCCCAATAACGCTGAAAGGAATCAAACAATTTACTTCTCGCTGCTTAACTATATACTTTAAATTTTCTTCCGCAACTAATTCCTCCTCGTGCAATTAAAGCCCCACTTTTTAGAAGAACCAGTCCTCGGTTAATTCTTAAATCACACACACAAAGAAAAAACGAAGACGGGGAGGTGCTGCACATATGATTAGTAAAACCCTGGCAGAGATGAAATTCATTCCAAGGACTTCTGTTGCACCCTCTCCTTTCCCGAATCAGGCTAAGAAGTCAGCCTGCTGTTCATCATACTTTCACTCAACACTCTTCCACCCCGGCCTTCAATGCGGAGAAGTAGGGTTTCCCCGCAACTGGCTACCTAGTCCATCAGCTACTTGCAGTGTATTCCCGTCCCCGCGTTCCTCCAAGTTAACTGGGGCCAAGTCCTGGGTAACCTCTTTGCAATCTCTGATCTCTCTCCCAGAAGACGAATTCCCAGAGGCTGACCTGATCCCTCTCGCCTNAGGTGGATTCTTTACCACTGAGCCACCAGGGTAGTCTCAGATTTTACCTTTTCTGAAAGGTCCAGCTGAAACTCTGTGATGAGGTCCTTCCTTGCCAAGTCAGAATCACATTTCCCTGCCTAGACCCGTCCAGCCCTCTTTTAGGCCAAACCCTGGTGGGCTGTTGGCTGGGACGTTCTGTATCCTGGCTGCCGTGTGAGAACAGAGCTGAAGCCGAGCAAAAAGAAACAGAAGGACTAGTTCCAATGCCCAGGGTGTCCAGGCTGCTTTCGTGGCCTGGCTGTGGGGGACGTGGATTTCTGGCTCTGTGCAGAAGGCAGCCTCCTCATGGGCACTGAGACTTTTGATGCCTGGGTTCCTGTCTCTCTCTTGTTCTGCTCTCCAGACTTTCCCGGGAAGGGGGAAGGGTGTAGTGTGCAGGATCACACCCCTCCCACCACCAAAGATGTCCACATTCTAATCCTTGGAGCATGTGAATATATTACCTTACATGGCCAAAGGGCGTTAAGGTCGTAGATAGAACTATGGTTGCTCATCAGCAGACTTTCAATGGGACATCATCCTGGGCCATCCCATTCAGTGGAATCACAAGGGTCCCTGAAAAGGGAAGGAAGCAGAAGAGAGAGCGAAAGGCCACCAAGGAAGACTGCAGGCTTTGAAGATGGAGAAGGGGCCCACAAGCCAAGGAACATGGGCGGTCTCTGGCGGCTGGTGCAGACACCTTGTTTTTTTAGCCCAGGGAGACCCACGTCAGACTCCTACCCTACAGAACTTTAGGGAAATGAATTCTGTTTATTCTTTAAGCTGCTAAATTTATGGGAATTGGTTATAGCAACAATAGGAAACTGATACACAGGGTCACCCACAGGCTTCATTGCTTGGATCAGTGACATCTGTGTTATCACTTTCTGGACCACAGATGGGAACCGAACAACCTTGACTCAAGCCTGGTCTCTGACCCCCACACGCCATATTGACCTTGGGTCAGTCCAGGCTTCTCATCTAACCCTGGGGCAGCACGTGGCAGCACTTACTGAGTTTATAGAAGTAGAGCAAATGGGCGTAGAGGGCTTAACTCGGAGCTAGCTGAGACCTAGTTCCCTGTGAGTGGCTGCCATCCTGGAGGCACTTGGCAAGGACCATCTGGCACTACTGAATTATTGGAGAAGCAGCAAGTGGTGAGGTGACCTTAGGCCTGACACCTGCATCCTGAACTCATCTTGCCGAACTTTTCTGGGAAAGGCGCAGGCCTTGCTGGTGGTCCTGGAGTGTTGGGGCCCCTTGGCCCTTCCTTCGGGTCCTCTGGCTTCTGATTTACTCTCTGCCTGCAGGTCTTCCTCTGATCCGCTTGGGCACCGCAGTGGTGCCAACTGCATCTGCAGGAGGGTTTGGTGCTGCTCCTCACAGCCCTGTGAAGAGTTATTACTACACTCAGCGCCAGAGAGGCCTGGAACACAGGGCGGGTTTGTAAGCAGTCAGACCTGAGCACTGACTTCTTAATTTACAGTTCAAGAAGCAAGTCACAGGGGGCCAGTGTAGCCTGGTAAGAAAGAGCAAAGTTGGTACTAAAACCTTCCTAGAAACCCTGGCTCTTTGTTCCAGGTTATAAAAATACCCACTATGGGGAGTTCCCTGGAAGTCCATCAGTTCAGGTCAGTTCAGTCGCTGAGTTGTGTCTGACTCTACGACTCCATAGACTGCAGCACACCAGGCTTCCTTATCCGTCACCAACTCCTGGAGTTTGCTCAAATTCTACATCTATCCAGTTGGTGATGCCATCCAACCATCTCATCCTCTGTCATCCCCTTCTCCTCCTGCCTTCAACCTTTCCCGACATCAGGGTCTTTTCCAATGAGTCAGTTCTTCGCATCAGGTGGCCAAAGGACTGCACCTTCAGCTTCAGCATCAGTCCTTCCAATGAGTATTCAGGACTGATTTCCTTTAGGATGGACTGGTTGAATCTCCTTGCAGTCCAAGGGACTCTCAAGAGTCTTCTCCAACACCACAGTTCAAAAGCATCAACGCTTCAGCACTCAGCTTTCTTTATAGTCCAACTCACATGTCCATATGTGACTACTGGCAAAACCATAGCTTTGACTAGATGGACGTTTGTTGGCAAGGCGATGTCTCTGCTTTTTAATATGCTGTCTAGGTTTGTCATAGCTTCTCTTCCAAGGAGCAAGTGCCTGTTAATTTCATGGTTGCAGTCACCATCTGCAGTAATTTTGGAGCCCAAGAAAATAAAGTCTGTCACTGTTTCCATTATTTCCCCATCTATGTGCCATGAAGTGATGGGACCAGATGCCATGATCTTCATATTCTGAATGTTGAATTTTAAGCCAACTTTTTCATTCTCCTCTTTCACTTTCATCAAGAGGCTCTTTAGTTCTTTTTCACTTTCTGCCATAAGGGTGGTGTAATCTGTGTATGTGAGGTTATTGATATATCTCTCGGCAGTCTTGATTCCAGCTTGTGCTTCATCCAGCCCAGTATTTCGCATGAAATACTCTGCATATAAGTTAAATAAGAAGGATGACAATACACAGCCTTGATGGAAGTCCATCACTTCAAGGCACATAGATGGGGAAACAAAACAGTGACAGACTTTATTTTGGGGGGCTCCAAAATCACTGCAGATGGTGACTGCAGCCATGAAATTAAAAGACGCTTGCTCCTTGGAAGAAAAG
>SJYW01056130.1:651265-666238 GCA_006410735.1 Raphicerus campestris | reverse complement strand
AAGAGTTGACTCATTGGAAAAGACTTTGATGCTGGGAGGGATTGGGGGCAGGAGAAGAAGGGGACGACCGAGGATGAGATGGCTGGATGGCATCACTGACTCGATGGACGCAAGTCTGAGTGAACTCCAGGAGTTGGTGATGGACAGGGAGGCCTGGCGTGCTGCAATTCATGGGGTCGCAAAGAGTCGGACACGACTGAGCGGCTGAACTGAACTCCATGGGCCACACGTGTCCAATTACAGAAGCAACTTTGGTATACATGCATGGCATATTTTGTAGGGCCTACAAGGGCCTTGTGTCTATTTCCGTTTATATCCTTGCCTTCCAGGTAGGTTATACAGTGTCTCGCACCTAGCTTAATTAATCAAATATGCTCTGTAGTGTTTTAGGTATAATTGTGGGCACTGGGGAAGTGCAGTGAGGAATTTAAAAATCACTGTTCTGTAGTGCTAATTTTAGTGAGAGAGATAAGCTCAAAAAAAAAAGTTTGCACATAGAGTCTGCAGTAGAGATAGAGTACTGGGCAAGTGGGCAGTGTTGCATTTTCAGCCGGGTGACCAGATCAGACCCCAGTGAGAAGCTAATACTTGAGAAAAAACCTGAGGAAGTGAAAGAGTGAGATTCATTGGGACTCCTAGGGAAGAAGCTTGCCAGTCAGAGGGAAGGTCAAATGCAAAGGCCTTGGGGTACCCAGAATGGCAGGGGTAGGAAGGAGGAGGGACTAGAGGAACTAGGAGTGGGAAGGAGACCCTGCATGAGATGCCATTGTGTTCACTTTGGAACATGCCAGCGGATTTTAAGCAGGAAAGTGATGTGATCTGACAGGTTTATCAGGATCCCCCTGACTGCTATATCAGTGAAGAGGATGAAAGCCCAGGGGACCTCCTAGTTGGCGGTGGCAGGATTCCAGGAAAGCTGTGATGGTGTGGTGGGCCAGGTGGGAGCAGAATTTGGGTGAAAAAAGTGGGATTAGGAATGCATTTTGGAGGTGCTGACAGGGTCTGTTCATGTTATGGATGCAGGGCATGAAGGAAGGAGGTTAACTCAAAGGCGTTTGCCCGCCTACCTGCTAAGTTAAATCTGTCAACAAGATCTTGCCTTTCTTGGCACGGTGCCCAGACCATCACACTCCTGCTGGTCCCAACGCTGCCCCCCAGCCTGGCTCATCCTCCGCCGCTTGAGGCCCTTCGAGGCCTGCCATCATCTCCCCAACAGCCTCTCTCCAGGCTTCTCTCCCATCCCTCCTTCTGTGACCTGGCCTTTGCTGTCTCATATCCTGTGTGTACGATTATGTGTGTGGCACACTGCTCTGGGTACAGGGGCTCTAGAGTGAGCAGGGCAGGCCTCAGCTGCAGACTCTGCACAGGTGAGTCTTGTCTTCCAGTGGGAGAGACAGGTGGTGCTGTAACTTACCGGCTGTGTGACTTTTGGCAGTCTGCTTAACCTCTCCATACTTCAGTTGCTTTCATTTTAAAATGTGGATGGACAAGTTTCAGTGTCAGAGTAGTGAGGACTGAGTGATTTCATATTTATAAAGCAGTGACAGCAGTGCCTGATGACAGAATAAGCACCATAAACATTTGTTAAATAAAAGTAAATGCACAAATGAAAATAGTTCTGGAGTGGTGGATGCTATATAAAGAAAACACAAAGTGAAGATAAAGAGTAGTTACCGGGGAGGCAGGGAAGGCGTGCCCAGCAGTTGGCATAAGTAAAAGCCCCAGGCCAGGGACAGAGTTCAAGACAGGGCAGTAGGAAGTGCAGAGGCCCTGAGGCTGAAACAAATCTAGAATTTTCCAGGAACCCAAGGAAGGCTTTTCTTTGCTCTCGTATCCTTGTCTGTAAATGGAGAAGACATGCCAATGGTTTCCCAATGAGAATTGAACAAAATTAACCCATGCTTGTTTTCTCAGACCTGAAACACAAAACTTTGAGAGCCCTCTTTCAGAAAAGAAAAATAAAATACAGTGGAAAAAAAAAGAAGTGTAGAACTTTAGAAGGGGTGCAAATGAGGGACCCTGAAGTCCTTATGCAGTGTCATGACAAAGCCATTCTGCACAATGACATTTCCACTAGTTCAGGCTTCAAATTTCTTAGTGAACTCAGCCTCCCCCAGGGTCCAGGAGGCGGTGATGGGGGCCAGCTGGCCAGGGTCTCCTTCCCCAGGTCCCTGGAACTCAAGCAGCAGCTCCACCGCAGCACGCGTCCCGGCCTTGCCGACAATGCCCGAAGCTTCGGTGACTCATGCTGCTATTTTTGGTGCTGCTGCTCTCAAGGTGGGGAGCAAGATGGCAAGGGCTGAATTTGGAGTCAACGCTGAGGTTGTAAATCCTGCAGTGAATGAGAGACAGAGGAGTCACTGTGTACAATCAAATTCTCTGCAGAGCAAATTCTTAAAGTTCTCCCAGAGGAGTGGCCTGGTGGTACTGGGGTTAAGACACCACACTTTCACTGCAGCTCAAGTTGGTTCCATCCCTGGTTGCAAACCTAAGATACCACATACCGTGAGGTGCAGCCAACAAAACAGTTCTCCCAATATCAGAAAAAGAAAGCGGCTGGAGGACAGGAAGCTTAGGCATGGGAGTGAGGAATGGGGGTCAGGGGCAGGTCTTGGCTCAGAATTTTGGGGTCTATAGAACATGGAAGTTTCGTTTTTATAAGAACTTTCACTGTTGGAGTGGAAACTTAAGACAACTTTGAGTTTCCTTCACGGGAGAGTGAAGTTCCATTCTGGGTTCTGAGAAATTCCTAAAGAATATGTTCATTTCCCATTTAACTGAGTGATGCCTACTTTCAGCTACCCACTAACACAAGTCCTGAATAGCAGGAAAAGCGTGGGGAGAATAAAGTGCTATAGAGTTCTGCTCAATTCCATGAACTCGTAGAGCCAGGAATTTTGCCAGACACTTCAAGGAATAAAATTATGGTAATTATTATCTAATAAGTACTCATCAGAGAGCCCCAGAGCCCAGTCCTGGACCTCACTGTCCACAGGCCATCCCAGAGTCAGCTCCGCCAGCCTCATGGCTATAAATACTATCTTGGATGACTCCCACGCTTCTATCTTCAGATCAGATCTGTTCCCAGTTCCAGACTTGTCTACCCAGCTGCCTCCTCGATGTCTCCGCTTGGATGGCAAATGGAATGGACTTCGCAATGTGTTCAAATCGGAGCTCCCAATATGCTCCCCTGAAGCTGTTCTTCCCTTGACTTCCCTCGTCAGTGGCCTCGCTATTCTTGGGCTGGTTCACGCTGAAAACGTTGGAGGTGTCCTTGACTCCCGTCTTTTACAGCCACGTCCATTTCAGCAAAGTTCATCAGGGTTCAACAGGGACCCTTCTGCAAGTTCCCATCTGTCTCCTGGCTTGGGAAGGGGAAGGGCATGTTGGCTTCCTGAGCAGGTAGGTGGCCAGAGGGACAAGGGACTGCTGGCGGGGGCTCCCAGGTCATATCCAGGCCTCCCACATGAGATGTTGCTTCCAGTGGGCGGGGCCTATGATTGGTCGATGCCGTGGGCACTCAGGCCTAGGACCTAGCCCATGGGTGTAAGTTTGGTGAGTGAGTAAACGGAGCTGATCATCTGTCTACTCCCTCATGGAGCCCTTAGCCCCTCCCAGGGAGGCTCTCTGGCCTTGCTCCCTCTAGGCTTCCTTGCTCCTGATTCTCTTCTTCTCTAGGTCCAGTGGGTCTGTTCAAATTCAAACATGCTGGTTCCATTATCTTCTTTCCAACATCGGTGTCTTGAGAAATAACAAGTGCTGCAGAGTGTGAGCATGGGGAAACCAGCCCTCTCATATCCTACTGATGGGAAGTCACACTGCTGCTGCTGCTGCTGCTAAGTCACTTCAGTTGTGTCCGAATCTGTGCAACCCCATAGACAGCAGCCCACCAGGCTCCCCCATCCCTGGGATTCTCCAGGCAAGAACACTGGAGTGGGTTGCCATTTCCTTCTCCAGTGCATGAAAGTGAAGAATGAAAGTGAAAAGTAAAATTGAAGTTGCTCAGTCGTGTCTGACCCTCAGCGACCCCATGGACTGCAGCCTTCCAGGCTCCTCCATCCATGGGATCTTCCAGGCAAGAGTACTGGAGTGGGGTGCCATTGCCTTCTCCAAGTCACACTGAGTAGCATCTATTTAAAGTACAGAAAGCAACTCCAGGCTTACAGATTTCTCCCACCTGGGTCTAGCCTGGTGGCACAAGGAAGTATTTTGTTGTTCAGTCACCAAGTCCTGTCCAACTCTTTGCTGCCCCCTGGATGCAGCACACCAGGCGTCCCTGTCCCCCACCATCTCCCAGAGATTGCCCAAGTTCATGTCCATTGAATCAGTGATGCCATCCAACTATCTCATCCTCTGTCACACCCTTCTCCTCCTGCCCTCAATCTTTCCCAGCATCAGGGTCTTTGCCAATAAGTCAGTTGTTCACATCAGATGGCCAAAATATTGGAGCTTCAGCTTCAGCATCAGTCGTTCCAATGAGTATTCAGGGTTGATTTCCTTTAGAATGGGCTTCCCTGGTAGTTCAGCTGGTAAAAAATTCACTTGCAATGCAGGAGGCCCTGGTTTGATTCCTGGGTTGGAAAGATCCACTGGAGAAGGGATGGACTACCCACTCCCAGTATTCTAGGGCTTCCACAGTGACTCAGCTGGTAAAGAATCTGCATGCAGGAGACCTGGGTTTGATCCCTGGGTTGGGAAGATCCCCTGGAGAGGGGAATGGCTACGCACTCCAGTATTCTGGCCTGGAGAATTCCATGGACTATCCATGGGGTAGCAAAGAGTCGGACACAACTGAGCGACTTTCACTTTCACTCCTTTAGGATTGCCTGGTTGGATCTCCTTGCAGTCCAAGGGACTCTGAAGAGTCTTCTCCAGCACTACAGTTCGAAAGCATCACTTTTTCGGCACTCAGCCGTCTTTATGGTGCAGTCTTATTTGTGACGGCAAAGGGAGCAGCACCTGACCCCATGTATACCCGTGGAGGATACTGGGAACCACGGTGTTGCCGCCTTAGGATGGAGTAGTAGTAGTTTTCAAAAGAACAAGCTGGTGGATACTGACATGAGAACATGCCCATGATGTACCATGGAACAATGGAAGTTAGTCATGGAGCAGTGTGTATGAGAAAAAAGGTGTATATCTTCACATACACGGGATATGCATGGGAAAAGCCTAGAGGGATACACAGCTAACTGCTCAAGTTTTGCTCCTGAGGATGGGGAATGGGGAGGGGTGCTGGATTTGTTTGGTACGGCTGCCATAACTAAATACTGAAGATTTGGTGGCTTGAACCACATAAATTTTCTTAGTTCTGGAAGTCCAAGATCAAGATGCTGGTAGACTTGGTTTCTTCTGAGGTCCCTCCCCTTGACCTGCAGACAGCCGGCTTCTCACTGTTTCCTCACGTGGTCTTTCCTCTGTGCAAGTATGCACTCGGGTTGTATGTCCAACTTTCCTTTCTTTTTGGCTGCACCACGTGGCTTGTGGGATCTCAGTTCCCCAACCAGGGGTTGAACCTGGGCCAAGGCAGTGAAAGCCCAGAATCCTAACCACTAGTCTACCAGGGAACTCCCAGACTTTCCTCTTCTGAAAAGGATACCAATCGGATTAGACCAGGGCCCACCTTGAGGGTCTCAATTTAATTTCACCACCCCTTTAAAAACTGTCTCCAAATACTGTCTCATTGTGAGGTACTGAGCGTTGGGAATTTAAAATGTGAATTTGGAGAGGGGACATAATTCAGCTCATAACAGGGGTTTTTGATTTTTATTATGGTGTTAAAATTTGTTACAACGCACACTACTATTGGAGGGTTTTGTTATGTTTCAAGACAAATGTCCCCAGAGTACCCACCCCCTTCCAAGGCCTTCTCTGAAGTTAGAGGGGGGCATCCAGTGCCCTCCCTCAGCCAGCTCCAGGACTCCAGTTCCAGGGCTCTGTGAGGCCCGTCCCTGAGGAAGACAGGGTGAGCCCCTCTGGATCACTGGCCAGGTCCTCAGACCCACCCTGAGAGGAGGCATGCAGAGAGGCCTCTGCCAGGCAGGCCTATAGTTTACAGGTACATACTTCGGACATGTAATACCTTGTAACCCATCCTTCCCCTTCACACCTCTCAATAGAATAACTATACAATATTGGCCACTGAAGCAGAGAGTAAAATGAAACTAGGCAGCTTATAAAATATGAAGACTGCATGACAACTTGGATGGAGGTGCAACACTGTGATCAAACAGCGAAGACGTTAGGGGGACCTGGGAGGTGCAGGGGTTCATCTACCTGAATGAGGCAGATGAAGAAGAAAGATGGTGGGATGAGATGGGGTAGGGCTTTAAAATCAAGCCTCTGGGGAGAAGTGTGCACTGCCCTGGAGGTGTGTTTGCTTCTGGCAGTTCTCCTGGGTCCTGCTCTGGTCTTAAATCTCAGACCAGAAGCAGGAAACTCTCTCACTGTCCTGCGGTCCTGCACCTCGCTGCATGTTCAGCCCTGCTGAGGTGGGGACTCTGCCCCCCGGGTAGCTTTACAATCCTGCACGGGGTGGAAGCCAGGAAAGCAAACCCAGAATCTTGGTGCCAATTTAGGAAGTTCTGTCATCACTGTGCAAATACCCAAGTGTTGATTAAGTGTTTTGAAACACTTTAGTCAACCTGCCCATTTGTGACTCTCATCAGAGAGGACTGGGCGGGAGACAGCCTGCAGTGACGGCTCCAACAGTGCCTCCTGTCACCCCAGTGCTCTTGCCTGGACAATCCGATGGGCAGAGGAGCTCGGCAGGCTGCAGTCTGTGGGGTCGCAAGAGTCAGACACGACTGAGCGACTCAGCACACATCTCAGTGTTCCCATCCTTGACAGTGGGGTTTGGCAGCTTTTCCCATGAGGAAGTGAAGTCCGTTTCTCCACTTCTTGGATTCTGGGCTGGTCTTGTGACGTGTTGAATGCCGCAGCTGTGTGAATTCTTTGCGACAGAATGTGGTGAGAGCAAGGCAGTATGACTTCGGAGTCGGGCCTCAAGAGGCATTTTGCAGCCTCTGTTGTGGTCCTCTAGGAGCAGGGCCTTGAGACTAGTGTACTGTGAAGGTGCCCAGTCTGGCCTAGTGGAGGCCAAGTGGGGCAGAACCAAGGGAACTTGCTGACTGCCAGCACCAACTGCCAGTCACATGATCGACACCATCCTGGGCCCCCAGCCCCAGGTGGGTTGTCAGAGGATTGTGGCTGCAGGAGTGATCCAGGCAAGACCAGCAGATAAACCTTCCTGCTTATCCTAGCCCAAACTGCTGATTCACAGGCCTGGTTGTTATTTTAAGGCAATAAGTTTTCAGTGGTTTATTGAGGCAGCAAAAGAGAACTGAGACAGTATATAAACGAATCTAAGTTCATAACCAGCGTTTGAATATTTAAGGGAACTGATTTACCATATTTATACGTTTAATCTATTAGTGGATAAAAACTGCTAACTGATTAGGGAAAAATATGCTTGGATTGGGAGTGGGGAATAAAGTGGGGGATGAAGGCCTCTTTACCCTCTACTCCCTCCTTGTTTGTAAAGAAAAAAAGAACAAAAAAGAAAAAATATACTTGTTAAATGTGTGAGTTTGAGGCATTTGAGAGGACCAGCTATTTCAACTCTGTAAAATGTAGTTTAAAATCTATTAGGGAATTTAATTACCTATGTTTGTAATTGGCATTCATTTTTAGAATTTAATCTGTTGAACCTGTGAGTTAATTAAATATTCATCAAAGACTAAGTGAAAGTAATTATTCTTATTTTAATACAAAAATTAGATTTATAAATAGAAAACTAGATTTGCAAGTTGCATTTGGATGCTTAAGAAAAGCTAGTTCTTTTAATTTATAAGTTTAATAAATACAATATTCATTTAAACACAAGCAGCAGTAGGTAGCTTTTCTCTGCAGGAAAGCCCCTTCTCCAATATTAAAAGTCCTCAACAGACACCACCAGGTGTTAGGACCCCCACCGGAAGAGTCGGCATTCCAGACTTGCACGTCTTTGCTTCTTTGCTTCTGTGAGTCCCTGGGCCTGGAATGCTCTCCACACACACACATATCTTTAGTACCTGGCAAGATTTTACCTTTTATTTCTTTAAAAAAAAAAATAGTGACTTGTTTTTGACTGTGCTGGGTCTTTGCTGCTGCGCAGGCTTTTCTTCAGTTGTGAGCTGGGGCTACTCTCGGGTTATGGGGCAGGGGCTTCGTTGTGGTGGCTTCTCTTGTTGGGGAGCACGGGCTCTCAAGCACACGGGCTTCAGTAGTTGGGGCACCTGGGCTTAGTTGCTCCGAGGCAACTAAGGTCTTTCTGGATCAGGGACTGAACCCATATCTCCTGCACTGGCAGGTGGATTCTTTACCACTGAGCCACCAGGGTAGTCTCAGATTTTATCTTTTCTGAAAGGTCCAGCTGAAACTCTGTGATGAGGTCCTTCCTTGCCAAGTCAGAATCACATTTCCCTGCCTAGACCCGTCCAGCCCTCTTTTAGGCCAAACCCTGGTGGGCTGTTGGCTGGGACGTTCTCTATCCTGGCTGCCGTGTGAGAACAGAGCTGAAGCCAAGCAAAAAGAAACAGAGGACTAGTTCCAATGCCCAGGGTGTCCGGGCTGCTTTTGTGGCCTGCCTGTGGGGGACGTGGATTTCTGGCTCTGTGCAGAAGGCAGCCTCCTCATGGGCACTGAGACTTTCGATGCCTGGGTTCCTGTCTCTCTCTTGTTCTGCTCTCCAGACTTTCCCAGGAAGGGTGTAGTGTGCAGGATCACATCCCTCCCACCACCAAAGATGTCCACATTCTAATCCTTGGAGCATGTGAGTGTATTACCTTACATGGCCAAAGGGCGTTAAGGTCGTAGATAGAACTATGGTTGCTCATNCTTGAAACAGCAAACGTCTGTATTATCTCTCAGTCCCTGAGGGTCTGGAAGCTGGGAGTGGCTTAGCTGGGTGGCCAGGCTCAGGGTTTCTCAGGAGGCAGGGATTTGGTTAGAGGTAGAGAGGGCCCTTCCCAGGTGGCTGGCTCCTGTGAAGTGGCTGCTGGCTTAAAGGCCTCTGGTCCACATTCAAGGGGAAGGAAATTAGTTTTCACCTTTGGAAGGGAAGAAGATCAAAGAATTGGGGGCATATTTTTAAAACCACCACACCGGGAGACTGCCTCAAGTGGCTTCTGCCTCTGATTGGGGTTCAAACTTTGATCTTTTATTTATTTATTTGACTGTGCTGCTCAACTTGCAAGATGTCAATTCCACGACCAAGGACTGAACCCAGGACATGGTAGTGAAAGCCCAGAATCCTAACCAATAGGGAACTCCCGAAGAAGCTTTGATCCTCGAAGATCCCCACACTATTTCTTCATTACATTCATTTACATGTTCAGCTGAGTTATATTGTATAGTAAAGTACATCAAGTGTACAGACCTTAAGTGTACAGTTGGTATACTCTTTATTTTTGGCTGCATGGCCTGTGAGATCTTAGTTCCCTGACCAGGGATTGAACCCAGGTCCATGGCAGTGAAAGAGCCAGGTCTTAACCACTGGTGTGTGTGCGTGCTAAGTTGCTCAGTTGTGTCTGACTCTTTTTTTTTTAATTATTATTTTTTGTGTGTGTCTAACTCTTAGTGACCCCATGAACTGTAGTCACCAGGCTCCTCTGTCCACGATGATGCTCCAGGCAAGAATACTGGAGTGGGTTGCCATGCCCTCTAGGGGATCTTCCTGACCCAAGGATCGAACCCACATCTCCTGCAGCTCCTGTACTGCAGGCAGATTCTTTACCACTGAGCCACTGGGGAAGCCCTCTCACCACTGGGCTGCCAGGGAATTGCTACAATCAGTGTACTTTTTTTACGTAGGTATCCAGCTGTGCAACCGCAACTCTGGTCAATGGGTAGAACACTGCCATTGCCCCAGAAGGTTCCTTTGAGCCTCTTTCCAATCAGTACCCCTTACAGCTGATCTTTCTTCTATCTCTTCATTTTGTTTTCTCTTGAACTTCGTATCATCAGAGGCATACATACAGTGTGTACAGTTCCTTTTACTCAATGTCTGTGTGATTCATCCACATTATCAGGTGTGCCAACAGTTTGCTCTTTCTTATTGCTGGGTGACATTCCATGGTGTGCCACAGTTTGTAGGCACAGTCTCCTTGCTGTGGCCATTTGGTTTCCAGTTTGGGACATTTGGGAGTAAAGCTGCTCTGAATATCCTTGCACGTGTGTTTGATGGACACATGCTTGCCTTTCGGTTGGGGATATACCTACAAGGGCAGCTAAACTCTTGTCTGTGCCTGAGATGATCCTCTCTCAAAGACTGGCACATAGTAACCAAACTCACAGGAGACTGATGTATAGCTCAGAGGGCTGAGGTGCAGTTCATGGTGGGAAATATAATAGCAACGGATCTGGAAATGTGCGCCTGGGCAGGGCCTCCTCTCCCTGTGGAAAAGCTACTGTTGTTGCTAAATCGTGTCCAACTCTTTGCGACCCCATGGACTGCAGCATGCCAGGCTTCCCTGTCTGTCACTGTCACCTGGAGTTTGCTCAAATTCATGTGCATTGAGTTGGTGATACTATCTAGCTATCTCATCCTCTGCTACCCTCTTCTCCTCCTGCCCTCAGTCTTTCCCAGCATCAGTGTCTTTTTCAGTGAGTTGGCTCTGGAACTCACTGGAATTAACCATCAGGTGGCCAAAGCTGAGCTTCAGCTTCAGCATCCATCCTTCCAATGAATATCCAGGTTTGATTTCCTTTAGGATTGACTGGTTGGATCTCCTCGCAATCCAAAGGATTCTCAAGAGTCTTCTCCAGCACCACAGTGTTAGAAGCCAAGTTGTAGTCTTAGATTTGTTCAGCAGCATGTGTTCAACTAGGGGGATGGTTGACTGATCTGGGAGCAGATCCCATTGTCCTGAGCACACCTACCCACCTTCCCTGGGCGGTTGCTCAGTGTTGAGATGGTTGACTGACTTGGAAGCGGATCCCGTTGTCCTGAGCACACCTATCCACCTTCCTTGGGCAGTTGCTCAGTGTTTCAGTCCAAACGCAGAGCTGAGTGCCTGCTCTGGGCCCCAAGTGCAGCAGCCTCAGTTCATGGTCCGGTGGGTCCTCTGGACAGATGGCCACATTCTGCCTGAGTTCTGTGCATTTCTTTGTTCTGGCTTTAGGCTGACAGCCCACTTGTATGGACCTATTTTCTCTCTAGGTAAGTAAATACCATCAGGCTGAATCTTCCTGCCCAGGAAACATTCAGTCTCTTTGAGAGACCTCTGCAGTATCTAATTTCACTGGCCAGGGGTTAATTCCTTTAGCTTAATTCCCTCAATTCTAGGATGCCTCATTACCCCCAGCCCAGGTTACGCCTTTTCATCATAAAGAGTGTGGAAACAGTCCTTCTATAAGGCGTGTCTTATAAGGGGCCTTAAGGTCAGGCAGTGGGGGCTTTGTCATCACAGGAGGGGCCTGGCCTCCAGAAGAAGGGCAGGTCCCTTTTGGCCTGCAGTAGGGGTGGAGCTGTGTGCTAAAAAGAGAATGAACATTGGTGTCATCAGACATGGCAAGCCCCAGCACCACTGCTTCCATGCTCCCTGAGCCTCAGTTTCCTCAGCTGTAAAATGGGACCAACAGCACCCGATTTGTAAGTTGTGCTAGGATCACGTTAGAAACCGTTTTGTACACAGCAGCCAAAGGGTCCCCAGCAGCCCCCCTTCCTTGTCACCCCTCAGGTCTGTCTCCTCTCTCTGTTCTGTTCTTGCCCTGGAGACCCTGGGCTCATGTAAACTTGTCTCCGCCATGGTCTCGAGTGCTAGAGCCCGGACTCGCTCCCTCTCCCTGGGGCTTGGGATCAGGCCCGTGTATTCCAGCCTGTCTGCCCAGGGCAGGGCAAAAGCCCACCCCTGTGGGCTTTCACGCAGAACAGATGATTCATCTGATTTGACTGCTGAACCGGGAAAATTTCCAGGCACCCCTGGAACTTGGGGGGCTTCTCCCACCTGTCTTCTGGGAAGGCAGCCTTGGCACATCCCAGCGCAGGGGGCAGCAGGGGGCCCTGGGAGGGTAGACAAGGTCCAGGGCGCCTCATGCTATCTCCCCGTGGCTCGTGCCACAGGCTTTGACAAGCACCTGCTCTCCGGGGACGGGGAGCCTGGGTGACTAATGCCCCTGCCGCAGGGTTCCAAGACCCCAACCCTTATCAGCCCTGCCCACCTGGCCTTCTCCAGAAGAGAAGGTGCTCGCCAGCCTACCCTCAACCTTTCCAAGCACCGTCAGGAAGCGCCATAAAGACACTTCTTAAAACACATCATTGAATTCCTGTTCACCCACTGCACTTTATGGATCTGGCACAACCTGCTTCCTCCAGCCGTGCCTGGAAGCTGCTGAAAGCTTCGTCTGGGGTCAGACCTCCCCATCAAACTTTACTGCAAACATCTTTTTTCCAGCACCTGTCTCACTGAGCTGTGAAATACTCTCACCTCTCCTAAAAAGAAAGAAAATTAAAGCGTATGTTGTACATCTTTTATAAGAAAAATAAAACTCACTTGTGCTTTAAGTCAGCACCTGTGCTTCTGGCAGAGGGAGGTAGTGCGTGTCAGAAATGCGTGGGGCAGGACTTCCCTGCTGGCCCAGTGGGAAAGACTTCTCCCTCCCAATGCAGGGGACCTGGGTTCGATCTTTGGGCAGGGAACTAGATCACACATGCCGCAACAAAGACCCAGCACAGCCAAATAAGTTAAAATATATATTAAAAAAAAAAGACCTGCATGGGGCACATGGCCGCCCTGGGGTCCTGCTTCTCTTCCTGGAGCGAGTCGGGGGAGCCTGGGGGCAGCCCGTGGTAGGTGAAGCTGAGGCCCTAAAGGCTCGGGTCCTCAGCTGGCTTCTCCTCTCCCATAAATCAGACTAGCACTGCCTGTAGCTCTTCCGGGTCACCACTTTGCTCTGGAGATGAGCGAGGACTTAGCACCCCACACACCGGCCCTAGGAGGTGTGTACTTGGGGGCCACAGACCGGAAGGGCAGGCTGACAGGCGTCCCCAGGGCCGGCACCTAGGCTGCTGGTGGCCAGGCAGGCAGCTCTGGCGGTCTCCCTTGGCCATCTCTGGGAAGTAGAGCCGTGTTTTGGTCTCTGCTGGGGAGAAGGGGGGCTGTGGGGGCTGGGAGTCACTCAGAGTAGGCCCCGGGTCCTGGGGGGGACAGTGCAGGACAGAGCCCTGGGCCGACTCCTGCCCTGGGCTCTTCCTGCTTGCCTGTGGCCAGGGCTGACTGCTCAGCTGCCTTTGTGAAGCAAGGTGGCGGTCTCTGCCAGATGGTGTCTGCTAGGGGACCTGAGCCATCTCTGGGTGCCTGGGGCTGCCCCAGCCCGAGGAACTCCGCTGTGGGAGTCCTGTGGGGTCGCCTTGGACCAGCGCCTCTGGTGTCACAGTGTGGGCTTTCATTGGCCACAGTCCAGCTGGCTGTGAGCACTGGTTCTCGAGCACCCTGAGGCTTCACGGGGGGTCTTTGGTCACAGTTGTGCAAGATGACAAACATGGGGACCCATATAACTTAAAAGGGCTTTCCTGGTGGCTCGGATGGTGAGGAACCTGCCTGCAATGCAGGAGACTTGGCTTCAATCCTTGGGTCAGGGAGGTCCCCTGGAGAAGGGAATGGCAACCCACTCCAGTATTCTTGCCTGAGAAGTCCATGGACAGAGCCTGGCGGGCTGCAGTCCATGGGGTCGCAAGGAGTCAGACAGAACTTAACACCTGAGCAGCATCAACAGATCTCACTCCCGGGAAGGAGTGAGTGTGTCTGATGTGTGGATGGCGCCGACGACTTCCTCTGTGTTTTCACAGCTACCTTCTCACTCACAGCAAGCTCGGTTGCTGGGAAGGGCCTTCCTTGCCCCTATTCTAGAGATGAGAAAACTGAGGCTGAGAGGGTGAGCGCCTTGCCCATGAACACGACAGTCGGGAGGCATGAGCCCAGACCTGGGGGACCGAGGAGCAAGCGTGGAGTGGAAACCCCTGCACAGCCGGGCCCTGGGCCAGCGCGGGCCTCAGACAAGCTGGGGAGGCACCCAGAGCCTAGCTTTTGCTCTCCAGTCCAGCTGCTCTGGATCTCGCTCCATTCCCCACGCAAAGGCTCTCTCCTACATCAAGGCTTTTGAACGTGCTGCTCCCTCCTCCCAGAAGACCCTGTCCTTTCAGCAAACTTGCCCTCAGCCTTCAGGTCTCAGATCCTTGGTTCACTGATTCACCCCAGGGACCCTCACATGTGCCCTATGCTGTGCCCGGTGCTGGGAATCCAGCATAAATACGACCGGCCCGCATTTGGCCAGGGTCCAGCAGAACACAGACGGTAGGACAGGCAGCTATTCTGGGGAAGGGGAGGGGCAGGAGGAGGGGCAGTAAAGGAAGACCGGGTGGGAGGCACAGCAGGCGCAAAGGCCCTGAGGCAGGCAACAGCTTGGCTGCTGGGGGAACTGGAAGGCTCAGGGCTGAAGTGCGGTAGGGAGGGTAGCAGGGGAGGAGGTCGTGGAAAGAGGCGGGCTCTCCAAGCATGGGTAAGGACCTGGAGTTGAGACGGCTTCTGACTGAGATCTCTGGGCTGCTGTGTCGGGGTGGGCACCGAAAGTCAGCTGGGAGTGGGGGCTTCCGGAGGGCACTGCTGCTGCTAGGGAGCAGTTAATGATGGAGGCTTGGCCCTGGAGGGGATAAGCAGAAGGCCTGGCTTCCATGGTGTGGTGGGGGTAAATCTGACAGTCTGCAGCTGGATAGAAGGGGGAAAGAGAGAAAGGAAAGACTGGGCAAAGTCTGGGGCCACCCACTGAGAAGGTAGGAAGGACGGAGGGGTCTGAGGTTCAGTTCTGCACGAAGAGAGTCTGGGGATGAGAGCAGGCTGCAAGCCTTTGGGGGCAGATGCTCAGAAGAGATGAGAAGCTGGAGGTGCACCCCGGGCTTTGGGATGCATGGAACTGATGTGAAGACCATGGGAGAGA
>SJYW01056130.1:627702-645143 GCA_006410735.1 Raphicerus campestris | reverse complement strand
GTGGATTAAGGAAGAAGGGAGGCCACAAGGAGGCTGTGGAGGGCCAAGGAGGCAGGGTCCAGAGAGGGAAGAAGGAGTCAGGGGTGCTGAGCACACAAGGGAGGCCAGGAAGGGCCAATGAGTGAGTTCAAGCAGCCAGGGTGGTGCCTCTGACCTTGGCCTTGATGGAGAGGTGGGGTTGGGGGGAGGAGGACGTGGAGACAGAACGAAGGCAGTGGAGGAGAGGAGCAGAGAAAGGAGGCCACAGCTACAGTGCATGGCATGCGGGGTCGAGGGTACAGGAGAAGGCGTTTGTGGGCAGCCTGGTGGAGGGGGAGAGCAGGAGGAGTCCTTGGGAGGTGAGCTGGGCAGCGTAAGCTGGGAGGATGGACCTTCGTGCCCACTGACCCAAAAGAAGGAGAACGCGATGTGGGCAGGTGTGTGTGTGGGCGGGGGAGGCAGCACCCCATAGCTGTCTGACTGGAGAAAGCTTGGAGAGGGAGAAGGGGGAGGGGGGACTCACTTCCAAAGCAGCAGCTGCCTTGGCCACCTGGGGGAGAGGGAGAGTTTAGAGGGACCCTCTGTTGGTGGGAGTTTTCTCCAGTGGTTTGCAGCTGTTGCAGTAGACCGGAGACATTGCGGGTACCTCTTCCAGGAGGCTGGTCCAGCCTCCCCTCTGCTCGGTCAGGCCCCAGACCTCCTCTTGCCTCCCAGGCTTGGTGCGTGGTTTGTGCATGCGTGGTTCATGCGTGGTTCGTGCATGCGTGCTAAGCTGATTCAGTTGGGTCCGACTCTTTGTGACCCCGTGGACTGTAGCCCACGAGGCTCCTCTGTCCATGGGATTCTCCAGGCACGAATACTGGAGTGGGTTGCCATTTCCTTCTCCAGGGGATCTTGCTGACCCAGGGATCAAACCTGTGTCTCTTATGTCTCCTGCATTGGGTTTTTTACCACTGGCGCCACCTTGGAAGCCTTGGTGCGTGGTGGGAGCTCAGTAAATACCTGTTAACTGACTGATGTGTGTTCGGATTGCCAGGGAGAGGCAGAACCTGGATGGAATGGTGGAGGGGAGCGGGTTGACGGAGCCCAGCTGCCCTGGTGGCCTCGGGCCGGCAGGGGGAGCCCACGAGCCGCAAGCCTGGCGCGCTGCTCCCCTGCCTGGTGCGGCCCAAAGGGAAGACCAGGCCCAGCAAGGGGAACCAGCCTGGGTGGACCCAGAGTCTGTGAGCAGATGAGGAGAGCCTAGCTTCGCACACAAATCACTAGCCGTCTGACCACAGGTGGCCTCCCCACCTTCCTGGGACCATTTGCTCATCTGTAAAATGGGGACGATTCCAGCCACGCCCTTGATGCAAGCTGGGGACACCCCAGCGGGGCATCTGTGGGTGGGGAGCCCTCTGGCAATGCAAGGAGCCTGCCGCAAACAGGCACCACACCTGCTTGGTTCTGCCGGTCTGTGAGGACGGTTGTCCTGGTTCCCTGTGTCCTGCTGCCTACACATAGCAGCAATGATGATGTAACTGATTGATGATGTAACTGATTCAGTGCCACCAACCTGCCTGGCCTTAGCATGTATGAGTAAGCTTGAAATCACTCTGCAAGGGCTGTCTTAATCCCCATTCTATACATGAGGATACTAGGGGCTCAGAGGTGTGGAAGCAGCTGGCAATTGGCAGAGTTTAATTCTGAGNAAGCCATATCTTCTTCAGAGATCACGAATCCCGCATTTTTCACCGAAAGCCATCAAATCCCATGGACAGAAGACCCTGGCGGGTTACAGTCCACGGAGTCGCAGAGTAGGATATGACTGAGCGACTAAGACTTTCACACTTCCACCAGACCCCTAGGGTGGGCTCACACGCATGTCAGAGTCTGACTTTGGGGGCTCCTGGGTGAGACCTGGCCTGGTCCCAACTTGGGGTGGCCTTTAGGATATGTTGTTATTCAGTTGCTGAGTTGTGTCTGATTCTTTATGACCCCATAGACTGTAGCATGCCAGGCTCCTCTGTCCTCCACTATCTCCCAGAGTTTGCTCAAACTCATGTTGATTAAGTCAGTGATGCTATCTAACCATCTCATCCTCTGCTGCCCCCTTCTCCTTTTGCCTTCAATCTTTCCCAGCATCAGGCTCTTTTCCAATGAGTTGGCTCTTTGCAATCAGGTGGCCAAATTATTGGAGCTTCAGCTTCAGCATCAGCCCTTAGAATGAGTATGACCTAATATGACCTAGAAGAGAGTCAAAGGATGCAGCGCCCCCACCCCCGCCCGCCGCCCTCTTGCTTCCCACTCTCTAGATAGCCCCATCAGCTCTGGAGTCTCCAACTCAGGACATTGCAGTTGGAGTTGAAGAGTCCTGGGCATGAGTCCTGGCTCCACTATGCACTGGCTGTGTGGCTTCAGGCAAGCTCCTTCACCTTTCTGAGCCTCAATTTTCTTTCTGTGAAATGGGGATATAAGTGTTCCAGGACCCAGTGTCCTGGATTGTTGTGAGTTTGAAAGGAGTCGGTCCGTGGGGGCCACTCAGCATGATGGTGTCTGGGACAGAGGAAGCCCAGGGAGCGCCGGCTCTGTGCTCCCCGCAGTGGCTGCTTCCATGGAACTGGGCCTGCTGTGCACCAGCACCTTCCTGGCCTCCCTGCGGCGAGCTGAGCACTTGTTGGGCCCAAGGCAGCTGAGGAGGGCCCTTCCTGACTGCCAGGAAGGATTTGGGGTCTCTGGACCATGAACATGCAGGGCAGGTGGGCAGCCCCCCTCCCCTCTGCTCTGCTTTTGTTGGGACTGGTGTGTATGGCACATGGGAACAGCGCTGGCCGGGGGATGTCCCCCTTCCCGGGGGTGGGGTGGGGTGTTGACTGAAGCTCTCTTGTTAGCACTTGGCGGACTCTGCTGAGCTGCAAGAACTGAAGCCACCAGCCCTCCCCTCCTCTCTCCTCCTTGGGGTCTTCTTGCATTTCAGAAGCTCACCTTTGGGGCTCATTTAGTTACTTTGTAAATTATTTGTGCTGATGTTTTCTTAGGCCCTGCTGGCAGCAATGACCCCATCACTGGTTCCCTTTCCCTGCAATCTTATTATTATTATTATTTTGACCACACCGAGCAACCTGTGGGATCTTAGTTCCCCAACCAGGAATCAAACCCTCGCCCCGTCAGTGAAAGCAAGGAGTCCCAACCATTGGACCACCAGGGAAATTACACTCCACCCCCCACCCCCTGCTGCCCCACAGTCTTGATTTATCACTTATAGGAAGGGTGCAGCTGTCCTAGTGGGGGTGGGGGCAGGCCTGGAGGGCCCCCACAGGTGCAGCACTGGCTGTCCTTGGAGGCTGCTCAGAAAATATTGATAGATAGACTGGGGTAAAATCTGGTTCCACCTGCTGCTCCTCCAGGTCTGTTTCCAGTGTGCACTCCAGGGCAAGATTAAGAGGAGAAAGTGAGTGAGTATCTGTAGTGCCTTGCACACTGGAGGGGTCAGTAAATGCTGAGTACTGTTCTTATGAGTGAAGCATCTCATTGTACCACCCACTAGACTGGAGCCCCTGGAGGGCAGCGGCAGGACTCACTGACCCCAGGTCTCCATCCATGGACAGGGCTGGCACATGGCTGGTGCCCATCTGTGGAGGGGGGGCCGCCTGAGAATATCTGCACAGCAGGTCCCCAGGGGGGACAGAAAAGGACAGGAGCTAACAATGCATCTCAGTGAAGGCTGTTGGGTGGAAGCAGGCCTGCCCAGTGGGCACAGCCGTGGAGGAGGGGCTCCCCTGCCTTGCACACTGGGCAGGGGAGGGACTGCAGCTTTTTATGTCCTTGCGGAAGTGTCAGAAGCCAGTGAGGACTTGGAAGCCAGGAGCTTGGGCTGTAGCTCCTGGGGGAGATGACATACTTGGTTGTGGGCCTGGGTGGCCCCAGTGGGCCTGGGGTCCCCGAGAGGGTGGCGGCAAGGGCTGGGCATGGCCAGTTGGCATCACCTGCTTTGGTTCATTGAATCCCCATCAGATCACCTACACCCAAAGGCAACAAGTGGTCCTTGTACAGTAGTACCCACCCTCCTCCTCCCCATCACCACTTCCTCCCCCCCATCGCCACTTCCTCCCCCTCTTCGGACATTGTAATTGTCATAAAAATAGGAGCTGGGCTAAGGTGGCTGCTGCAGAGCTGAGCAGAGCGTGTGGGAAGAGAGAGGCCCAGCAGTCAGCCTCCCCCTGCCGGCAGGGGCCCGCGTCTGTTTCATTGTCGCCGCCTGGCTGTATTTCACGTAGGTTTAAACATCATCAAACGCCACATCCCTTTTGAGAAGCAAGAGCTGCCTTGTTGAGGAGAAACAGGAACATTGAAATCTGCGAAGCAAATGGCCCAGAATTGACATTTGCGATGGGAGCTTTACAGCTCCGTCAAAGGCGCTAAGGCCAGCCTGGCAGCCGGTGGAGAACCTGCTGGTGAGGCTCACGGGTGACGGGAAGCTGGGGTGGTTCCAGCTGAAGCCTTGGGGTTTGGCAGAGATGGGACCAGAGTAATGCAGGCAGGACTGGGGTGAGGGGTGATGGAACTCTGTGGATCACTGACCACCTCTCAGCCTCCCCAGCTTTGACCTTGACTCAGCCTTGTCTGCCTCCTAACAAGGCAGATGGAAGCCCCATTTGGTTTGTGGAGCAGGGTGCTGGGCTCTGGGCTCTGGGGCTCAGGGGGTAGGAGTGGGGTCACGCCAGGGACTGGGGCTGCCGCGGCCGCTTCCAAGCCCCTGTGACCTTGAGCAGCATACACCTTCCCTCTGAGCCTCGGTTTCCTTGTCTGTAAACCTGGGAGAGCGACGCCTTCTCTGAAGGTGGTTTGGGGGATGGAGATACATGCAAATGCCTGGCAAGTCATTGGAACTCAATAAATGGTGACTGTTACTGCCGAGCAAGTAGGCGTTTGAGCTGGAATTGATTTTTTTAAAGAATGTTTAAGCTACCTATTTCCACTGAAAAACAGGTATAATAAAACCGAGGAACCATTAAAACAGGAATAAAAAGAAGTGACAAGGAGGATGCTGGCCTGGGCATTGATAGAAATGTGGCCTGTGCTCCTGGCCACACCTGGAACCCTCTGGCCTGGATGCTTTTGGCACGTGCTGTCTGACCTGCCGGCCTCTTGCCTCGTTCCCGGGTCTTCTCAGCCCGTGGAATGCTGGTGTCTGGTTGAACCAGGGCCCACAGTTCATACCTGCCCTTGTATTTTACGCTCTTGGTGGCTGCTTGGGCAGCGTGGCTCCTGGTACTTGCCTTGGCTCCATCCAGAAGACACCTCAAAACTAGGCCTTTGTAACAACTCTATTTCTACTGTGTATGAAAAGTGGCCGTGGACTTCCCTTGTGGTCCAGTGGTTAAGAATCCACCTGTGATGCATGAAACATGGATTCGATCCCTGGTCTGGGAAGATTCCACATCCCGCAGAGCAACTAAAGCCCATGTCCCACAGCTGCTGAGGCCCGCATGTCCTAGAACTCAAGCTTTGCAACAAGAGAATCCCCCGCAATGAGAAGTCTGTGCACGGCAATGAAGAGTAGCCCCTGCTAGCTACAACTAGAGAAAGTTGTACAACAAGTTGTACAACAAGGGCAGCGGTGAAGACCTAGAACCACCAAAAATAAATAATAAATACATTTTTAAAAAAGGAAAATGGCCTTGAGCTTCCTGGCAGCCATAGCAAAATGGGAAATAAGCTTTTGGTTCTCTGACTCTAAACTTGGAAATCTACTTATATTTCAGCTTCATGCCTCTTTCTCATACTTTCTCCTCTCCTTCTGCCACCCTTACCAGCTATTCTTTATTTGCCTACGGCTGCTTCACCCCTTGCTCCAGACCCCGTCTCTTAAGTGCACCCCCCCTCGCAGCTTTGCTCCCGACTTGGGAGGGCCCTTTGCCCTCTTATTTGTCGCCTTCCATTCCCTTGTCTGTGGCCTGGCCTCTGGGCCTCTTGCTTCACGTAGGCCCACTGGGTCTGCCACTGTGATTTCTCTCAGATGAGCCAGTGACTAATAAGGGTTGCCCCCAGGGGGCCGGCAAAATCTTTCCCTCCTTAATATCGGAGTTTAAAAATGTGTCACCATCGATTTGAAGGAAAGACTTGTTCCTGCTGAGAAAAGTGGCCTGGAGATTTGTCTCGCCTTAGGAATTACACCCAGGCAGCTGCATACATTCGGAGCCTGAGGCTCTCCATGCAAATGCTGCCTCTCAGCCCCACAGCCAGCCTGGAGAGCCCCCGGAGCTGGCACCCCGTCTGCCCACCTCGTGTGTTCCCACAGGTACTCTGGGGGCCCCATTGCGGGGGGGCATCCTTGATGAGAAGAGCCTTATTTCTCTCCACCTCTTTGTGGTGAAGCTGGAGGCTGAGCCCGTAACGAATTCCATATCGTGATGTGCTTTAACCCTGGAGAAGAAGTGACTTCTGGGGGGGGGGGAGTCCCCCACAGCCCTGGTGTGGGGGGGGTCCCTCCTTCACCCTTGCGTGTGGATCTGTTGGCTACACATAGATTTGTCCCAAGCGTGGGATTAAAAAAAATAGGGCCTGGAAGCCTCGTCTTCTGACCCTGTTTTATCTTTGCCTGGAAGGGACTTGTTCGGGTCATTTTGTCTATCCCCCTGTCTCCAGACAGGCTCCCTCCCCTCTGGCTGGCAGGCCTGCCCCTGGCACTTTGCCCTCATCCTGGCCCAGCCTCCTGTCCCACAGCCCCAGACCATGGTCCAACTGACCAGGGTAATCAGCGTAACAGGGACCTGGCGGGTGGCTTTTCAGCCTGGAAAGCTGGTGACTAATCTCCAGCCAGGAAGCTTGAACCAGATCCTGGGTACTTTCCACTGGGTCACGTCACCCTTGAATGAGTGAATGAGGGCAGTGGGCCCATGGTAACCCCACGTAGTTCTACGTGTCTCTGAGTGGGCACGGCGTCAGCCCAGGATGGGGGTGTTTGGAGAGCTTGGGGGAGGTCAGGGCACCCCATCCCCCTTCTCTCACGTGAAGGTCATGGCGGCTTTGTCCTCCCGGGAGGCTCACCCAAGCGTGGGGCAGAGCAGNCATCTTCTGACCCTGTTTTATCCTTGCCTGGAAGGGACTTGTTCGGGTCATTTTGTCTATCCCCCTGTCTCCAGACAGGCTCCCTCCCCTCTGGCTGGCAGGCCTGCCCCTGGCACTTTGCCCTCATCCTGGCCCAGCCTCCTGTCCCACAGCCCCAGACCATGGTCCAACTGACCAGGGTAATCAGCGTAACAGGGACCTGGCGGGTGGCTTTTCAGCCTGGAAAGCTGGTGACTAATCTCCAGCCAGGAAGCTTGAACCAGATCCTGGGTACTTTCCGCTGGGTCACGTCACCCTTGAATGAGTGAATGAGGGCAGTGGGCCCATGGTAACCCCACGTAGTTCTACGTGTCTCTGAGTGGGCACGGCGTCAGCCCAGGATGGGGGTGTTTGGAGAGCTTGGGGGAGGTCAGGGCACCCCATCCCCCTTCTCTCACGTGAAGGTCNCAGCCAGCGCAAGTCTTGGAAAGACTTGCATTATCCCAGAAAACACAGAGACCTTCTCTGTGCTCACAGGGAGTCTCAGCAGGACCACTGCTGCCCTTGTGGCCCCCAGTTTGCCCCGCCCACCACTGGAGATGCTCCTGGGGGGATTGGCGCCCGGCCTCATTCCCACGCTCAGCCCCCTTGGCTGTGGTCTTTCTGGGCCTGGCCTCCTATGGGGTGGACGCCGCTTCCTGCTGGGCAGTGCCTCTGGGCTTCAGCTTTCTCTGCAAACTCGTGGCTGGTGCCGGAGCTGCGCTGTACAACTAGGAGGAGACGGTGTTCGTCGAGGCCACAGTGGAGATGGGGGCCCTCAGTGCTGGGCAGTCCTGGCTCGCATCACAGCTTCTTCCTCCATCTCTGGGATCCTTGATTTAGGGAAGGTCTTGCGCAAATAGTGACCTTGACTCTCTGGGCATCGTGACGGGTACACCACATCGTCTGGCCTCAGAATCTCTCCTGCCATTTCTTTTTTAAAAAAATAATCCTATTCATTTATTTATTTATGGCTGTGCTGGGTCTTCATCACTGCCAGGCTTTTCTCTAGTTGCGGTGTGTGAGTTTCTCGTTGCGGCCCCTGCTCTTGTTGAGGAGCATGGGCCCGAGGGCACACAGGCTCCGCAGCTGTGGTGCACGGGCTTAGTTGCTCTGTCGCATGTGGGATCTTCCTGAATCAGGGATCATACCTGTGTCTCCTGCCCTGGCAGGTGGATCCTTTACCACTGAGCCATCAGGGAAGTCCCTTTCGTCCCATTTCTGGTTCCCTCTCCGACTCTCTCCAGTCCAGACCAACTGAATGATGGGGCCCCTCACCTCCCAGCCATTACACCCTTTCTCTTCCCATGTTCACGTGTCTGACTCTGCTCATTCATGCTCCGGGTCCCGGCTTGGATGTCATTTCTTCCAGCAGCCTGCCCCGACCTCCCACCTGCTCCATGGCACAGCTGTCCATTTGTTGAGCAGGTGCTGGGCTCTGAGGCTGCAAGGACCAGCAATAGACATGTGGTTCCAGGCAACCGGATGCCCTAGGGAGCTACACCGTCGCCTGCAAAGACTTGATCCTGGAGGCAGACCTGTCGGGAGGGTCAGGAAGAGGGGTGGGGGGAGCATCCCAGACAGAGGCCTGAGGTGGCTCCCTGGGGGTGTCTCAGCTTCTTTCCCCCAGGAGCAGGGAAGGCAGAAAGAGGCTGGGGTGGTTGGCGGCTGCTCCTGGAAGCCCAGTCACCCTTTTTCTGCCTGCCCCAAGAGGGCGGCCCTTATCTACAGAGCCCACAGCAGAGCTGCCTTTGATGCGGAGCTCAAGGGAGAGCACAAGTCTTACTTCAAAGGGCTTCAGTCCCGGGGAATCTGGGTCTCCAAGTCCTTGAATCTTGAATCATCCTGCCCCTCCTGTCCAGCAGGAGAGCACCGGATGGGGGGAGACCTGAGCCTGGAGCTTGGCTCCTGGGGTCCCAGGCAGCCTCCCCTCGTGGCTCCCTCATTCCTGTCCTCCAGCCCCCAAGGCCCAGCCTCCTGCTAGCCTTCCCTTTTCTGGACCTCCATCCTGGATGGAAGAGGGCACAGCCCACTTCCCTTCATTCAGAGAGTATGAAATGAGGGAGGCCCAGCCCTTGCCTCTAAAAGACACTCAGTGTAGAGTGGGAGCAGTGGGCACAGCACAGGGTATGAATCTAACTAGGGGGATCCAAGGTAATGGGGGCTGGTCAGGGAAGGCTTCCTGGAGGAGGCCTGCCTCAAGAGGCTTACCTCCCTGCAGCAATATCTGGTGGGGCTGGCCTGTGCCTTTCCCTCCAGGTTCACAGATCCCAGTCAGGCTCCTTAGGTGGCCTAGGGCCTGGTTCACACATGAACCTCTGTTACTATATCCTTGGGCAAGCTCCTTAGGCCCGGGCCTGTTTACCTGCTTGAAAGTAGGGATGAGCGAGGATGGAACTCGGTGACAGATGTCTGGTGCCTGGCACCATCGGGCCGCACTGCCTTGCCTCTCACAGATGGAAGTCCCCCCTAATCATGAGGTGCCAGATGTGGGCCATCCCACGGGGAGGACACACAGCCATTGTAAGACCCCAGGGTGCCGCCCGGCCGTGCCACGCGTCTCTCCGTGCCAGCTCCCGAGGACTGAGGCCTCGCTGAGAACATGTCTCCTGCGTCTTCCCGGTGACAGGTTCCATCTGCCAGCCCCTGGGGAGCTGCCATCCCTGCTGACGGGCCCTCGGCCCCTCACCCCGGGCTTGTAATCTCAGCTCTAAGGGACTGCAATCCCTTTCTCCAGCCCCACCACAACTAATCCATTCGCCAGGGCCCCGATCCAAGAGAAAGCTAATTAAAGAATTTCTGCTCTTGGCTCAGCCTGGGCTTTGAAGATTCCCCTTGGTCTTCCTGAGTATCTGAAAACAGGTGGAGAAAGGGGGGCCTCAGAAAGGGTGTCGGATAAGCCCCCGGAGCCTCAGTAATAGGCTTAATCCCCACAAAGCCAGCAGGCGTCAAATGGTGCCCCCACCCAGCACTGCTGAGAAGGTGCTCAGGGCTCATGACCCGTGGGCCCCAGACCGCACGCTTCCCTGCCCCTGGTTTTCTGTGACCGTGAGGCCATGCGTTTCCCCGGGAGGGTCCAGGCCATGGAAGGGGAGGGCGCAGGCCCCTGGCACACCGTCTGCAGATCAGTGAGTGGCAGTGTGGCGCTGAACCTTCTTGTCTGTGATGCAGGAGGTCCCTGCTGGGAGGATGGCTGTGACCCCTGGCGCAGACCCGATGTCCGTCAGGCGGGCTCGCTTCCTCCTGCTCCTCCGTCCAGAGCCCCCCATGTTTCTTTTGAGAGCTTGTGTGCCTTTTGGAGATTTTAATCAACCAACCACAACCACATAGCGTTACTCAACACTCTGAGCAGAGCGTGTGAGCCATAGGGAGAGGGGTCTTTAGGGTCCTGCTCACTTGCTGTCTGGGGACCTGGCACACAGTAGGTGCTTAGTAAAGACTTGTTGATCATGTGCTTGGTAGACCAGTCCTGAGAGGGGTGGTGTTTGCTCTCATAGGACTTACACTACCATTGCTCTCTTCAGAAAACGCCTGCAGGGTCTTCAGGGGAATCATTGAGCCCCTGAATGTGGGGTTGGGAGGATCTTAGAGTCAGCCCTCCTCAGCACTCTGAGCCAAGCCTGGTATAACACCTGGAGAGAATCGGGGTGTCGGCTGCCACGCCAGCCGCCCCCCGCCCCCTCCCAGGCCGCTGCTCCCCCATTTCCCTTGCAGTCCTGGGGGTGCAGGGAGCATTTAGACCCGCGGTCCCCTGGGCAGGGGCCTTGGGCCCACATCACAGAAATAAAAATGATAAAAAAAAACCATCACTGAATTCTGGGTGGCAGTAAATTACTTACCACCTGAAACGGGTTGACATGTGGCCACTGCAGCTTTTAATAAGCCCATCTCCAGGGCCGCCGCTTCCATGGGGAGCTGGCCGGCCTCTTCTCACGGCATAATTTCTTCGTGTCCCAGGCTTGGCAGCGGTGCAAATAAGATTTCACGTCCCCTGTAAATCTCCACGAGGGGAGCGCCGGGTTTTCATTTGTGCTGCCAGTTAGCGGCTCGAGGGAGCCTATTTACTCCTCCTTGGAAGGAGAGGGTCCCTCAGAGCCAGGCCTGGGGGCGGCGGGCCGTGCAGAGGCCGGTGCTGACAAGGGGACGAGAGGGCTGCGGAGGATGGGAGGGGAGGCGGGTGGGCTGGGGGCTCCTGAAAGTGATGCATGACCTCCTCCCAGCCCTTGGGAGGCAGCGTTTCAGGGCTGGCGGGGGACCTCGGCTCTGTCTGGGGCCTCGTACTCAGGTGCAGGGTGGGATTGCGGTTGTTAGGCCCCTCCTGGGTTTGGTTGCTTCTTCTCCAGGATGTTTGGTGAGGCTGAGACCTCTCCTGGGAAGTAGGGGCAGGAGGACAGAAGCTTCTGGAATCTGGTAGTGGCCGAGTAAGAGAAGGGATGGGATGGAAGCCACCCTTTATCCTACTTGAACTGACCAACCAGGAGGAGCTGGGTACCAGAAGCAGGGGCCTTGGGCTTTGGGATGTCCCTTGGTGGCTGAGCAGCTATTTGGGGGCTTATTCCACCCCGTCCATAACCTCAGTGATATGTGAGGCCTGAGATTTCTTTGCAAAGGAAAGGGCTGGAAACTGCTTGGCTGGAGAGGGGCTGCAGCAGGGGAAGTCCCGGGTCTCAGGGGAGACTAGCCTGTTCCCCGGGGTCCATCAGAAGATGTGATGGGGTGACTAGGGCTCTTCGTTGCCAGCCTGTCACCTCCACCACCTAGAACTCATGATCCCGCAAGGGGCCCGCCCACTCTGCTTGCTGTCCTGTGAGGACGGGCTCAGGACCACTCAGACCACCTTCTGCGCTTCAGAAAGGATCAGTTGTGTTTGGAGGGTCTTCTTTCCACTGACCTGCAATGCAGGTCCTGGGATCTCCCCCATGTCCCTGGTGATTTCCTCCTGTGGGCCCATCCCTGTGGCTCTCCAACCGCAACCCGGCCTCTGCCCAACCCATCCAGGGCATTGACTAAAACCTAAGATGCCTTCATCCCCACCCCTGTTCTCCGGAGGCAGAAAGCTCGGGTCAGCCTGAGAGCCCCTCGAGCAGGTTTGGGGAGCAGGCTGCAGACCTTGGGTGGGGTCAGGGTGGTGTGGGGAGCAGGCTGCACCGCTCTGTGCAGACCCAGGGGCTGTTGTGGAGACACCTGGGCCTCCCTGGGGGANTGTTGATCATGTGCTTGGTAGACCAGTCCTGAGAGGGGTGGTGTTTGCTCTCATAGGACTTACACTACCATTGCTCTCTTCAGAAAACGCCTGCAGGGTCTTCAGGGGAATCATTGAGCCCCTGAATGTGGGGTTGGGAGGATCTTAGAGTCAGCCCTCCTCAGCACTCTGAGCCAAGCCTGGTATAACACCTGGAGAGAATCGGGGTGTCGGCTGCCACGCCAGCTGCCCCCCGCCCCCTCCCAGGCCGCTGCTCCCCCATTTCCCTTGCAGTCCTGGGGGTGCAGGGAGCATTTAGACCCGCGGTCCCCTGGGCAGGGGCCTTGGGCCCACATCACAGAAATAAAAATGATAAAAAAAAACCATCACTGAATTCTGGGTGGCAGTAAATTACTTACCACCTGAAACGGGTTGACATGTGGCCACTGCAGCTTTTAATAAGCCCATCTCCAGGGCCGCCGCTTCCATGGGGAGCTGGCCGGCCTCTTCTCGCGGCATAATTTCTTCGTGTCCCAGGCTTGGCAGCGGTGCAAATAAGATTTCACGTCCCCTGTAAATCTCCACGAGGGGAGCGCCGGGTTTTCATTTGTGCTGCCAGTTAGCGGCTCGAGGGAGCCTATTTACTCCTCCTTGGAAGGAGAGGGTCCCTCAGAGCCAGGCCTGGGGGCGGCGGGCCGTGCAGAGGCCGGTGCTGACAAGGGGACGAGAGGGCTGCGGAGGATGGGAGGGGAGGCGGGTGGGCTGGGGGCTCCTGAAAGTGATGCATGACCTCCTCCCAGCCCTTGGGAGGCAGCGTTTCAGGGCTGGCGGGGGACCTCGGCTCTGTCTGGGGCCTCGTACTCAGGTGCAGGGTGGGATTGCGGTTGTTAGGCCCCTCCTGGGTTTGGTTGCTTCTTCTCCAGGATGTTTGGTGAGGCTGAGACCTCTCCTGGGAAGTAGGGGCAGGAGGACAGAAGCTTCTGGAATCTGGTAGTGGCCGAGTAAGAGAAGGGATGGGATGGAAGCCACCCTTTATCCTACTTGAACTGACCAACCAGGAGGAGCTGGGTACCAGAAGCAGGGGCCTTGGGCTTTGGGATGTCCCTTGGTGGCTGAGCAGCTATTTGGGGGCTTATTCCACCCCGTCCATAACCTCAGTGATATGTGAGGCCTGAGATTTCTTTGCAAAGGAAAGGGCTGGAAACTGCTTGGCTGGAGAGGGGCTGCAGCAGGGGAAGTCCCGGGTCTCAGGGGAGACTAGCCTGTTCCCCGGGGTCCATCAGAAGATGTGATGGGGTGACTAGGGCTCTTCGTTGCCAGCCTGTCACCTCCACCACCTAGAACTCATGATCCCGCAAGGGGCCCGCCCACTCTGCTTGCTGTCCTGTGAGGACGGGCTCAGGACCACTCAGACCACCTTCTGCGCTTCAGAAAGGATCAGTTGTGTTTGGAGGGTCTTCTTTCCACTGACCTGCAATGCAGGTCCTGGGATCTCCCCCATGTCCCTGGTGATTTCCTCCTGTGGGCCCATCCCTGTGGCTCTCCAACCGCAACCCGGCCTCTGCCCAACCCATCCAGGGCATTGACTAAAACCTAAGATGCCTTCATCCCCACCCCTGTTCTCTGGAGGCAGAAAGCTCGGGTCAGCCTGAGAGCCCCTCGAGCAGGTTTGGGGAGCAGGCTGCAGACCTTGGGTGGGGTCAGGGTGGTGTGGGGAGCAGGCTGCCCCGCTCTGTGCAGACCCAGGGGCTGTTGTGGAGACACCTGGGCCTCCCTGGGGGACGTGCTGGCCAGCTCAGCACCCATACCTGGGAGCCAGGGGTGCTGGGTAAACCCTGAGGGCACTGGGCACGGGGCCTGTGCTCCCTGGACAAGTAGGGGTGTGGGGGGATGCCGCACTCCAGCCCTCTCACGGGGCCCTGGCACACGCAGGAGCAGGGTCGGCACTGTCCTAGTGGGAGAATCGAAAGCCGTGAACTGTCCTCACGCACAGGCTTTACAGACGCACAGGGAGTGGGCGATGGGGCCTGCGGGGCGCACCCAGCTCTTAGGCCCTGCCTGGGGAGGACAGGCATTAACCCGGTGGTTCCCAGCCCATGAGCCCTTCCTGGGCAGAACTTCTGTTAGCTCTCAGGGACTGAGAAACACAGCCCCCGAGCCTAGGTCTCCTCCTGCTCCTGCCTGAAGAGAGGGGCCCGGGGGCACCTGGTTCGGGGCCCTTCTGTCAGTCGTGTGGAGGGTCCAATGAGCTGGGTCAGCGCCCCCCTCGGGGATAGGGGTCGGGGGCGGGGAGTAAGACCACGTGCTGACCGGTGTCCAGTCTTGGAAAGTCGTCCTCCTTGGGTCCCGCCCTGTTGGAGGGATCTGTTGGTCGATCAATTTGCTGGTGTTTATTCACCGTTCACATTGGCCATGCCTCTGGGGTCTGAAAAGGGGAGGAAGGTAAGACGTGCCCGCCAGGGGCCCTAGTGAACGTGGTGCTGGGACCCGTCACCCGTGCAGGTGAGAACCAGCAGGTGTGGCCCGGTGGGCATGGCCTCACCAGAGATGCCTTGAGGGCATCGGGCCAGGAAGTCGGGGTCAGGGTCTGCCGGGGAGTGAACAGTGCCCGGTGTGGCCACGGGTGGNGTGAACGTGGTGCTGGGACCCGTCACCCGTGCAGGTGAGAACCAGCAGGTGTGGCCCGGTGGGCATGGCCTCACCAGAGATGCCTTGAGGGCATCGGGCCAGGAAGTCGGGGTCAGGGTCTGCCGGGGAGTGAACAGTGCCCGGTGTGGCCACGGGTGGGGGCTGGCGGATCAGCGCCATGCTTCCAGGGGAAGCAGAGTCTTCCAGAGGGCGTACAGGACCGGACCTGCCTCTGTGCCCCAGCCTCAGCGCTCTGACAGCCACGTGCCAGGCCCGTTCCCTTGCCTCCCGAGTCCTTCTTGTCTGAGGAAACACCCTCAGTGGAGACATGGCTCCCGGAGACCCTCCCCACACCGCCTCGCCTTTGGGCATCCCTTCCCCACCTCCGTGAGGCTGGAAGGGGGCCCCAGCCCNAAAAAAAAAAAAAAATCTAAGCTAGGTCCAGGGTTTTGTGTGTCTTCTTCCTGGGTTCTCAGAGCCTTTTGAAAACGGGACCAGCGGAGGTGGGTGGTCTCTGGGACCCTCTGCAGGCGTGTCCTCCGCACCGGGCACTGAGGAGTGCCCTGGACCCCTGGCTTCCCAGAGGTGAGCAGGAGGCAGCCCTGCTGTGTCTTTCGTTGCTGGCTTGGGTTGCATTTGTTTTCCTCCGTCTTGAGGAGAGCCCAGTTGGGTCATCCAGGTGGGTGGCTCGGATGTGGGGACTCTTGATGGGAACGTCAGATAAGGCAGGACACCCAGTTCTCTGCCCTTCTCATCAGCCACCTGACGCTCGGCTCAGAGGGGGAACCGGGTCCCCTAGGTGGGTGGCTGGGTCTCACCCGTGGCTGGATTTCCCCAACAGGCTCGTGGCTGCTGATCGCTGGGTCCGAGGGAGGGTGGAGTGCGATTTTGGGGGAGGAGGAGCCCCACTAAGGCTGCCAGCGGCGTGGGTCCGGTTTGCATCATGCCCGCCCAGGCCCTTTGCACTGAAACCGGGGACTCGCAAGGATGGAGGAAGAGGAGAGGGACACCCCTGCGTGTCAGGCGCTGTCCCGGGCCTCGATGACCCTGCGTGGAGGAGCGTGGGACCTGTCATTTTGCCTGAGTGGCCGTCCACCCTGACAGCCATAAAAGAGATTTAGGGGCAGTGACCGCAAAGGCCTTCCCACAAGGATGCCCTGGGCTTGGACGTTCGGGCTTTCAGGAGTGGGGGCGGCACGGATGGGTGTGGGAGGGATGGGACCATGGCACCAGGGTGGCTCTGATGGCCTCAGTGCCTCAGAGACTGGCTCTGCCAGGAAGTGGGGGCCAGGCCAGCCCCCCCACAGGACCCCCAGTGCCCTCTATTGTCCACGCTGCCCTCTCAGCACAAGAAACGGGGTGGGGGGTAGTGACAGTGGTCCCAAGAAGCCCCTGGCCTGGCAGGCTCTCCCACGGGGAGCAAAGTATCAGCTGTGCTGATCAGCAAGGCATCAGGCAAGTAAAGATCTGCTTGCCCTGGGCACGATGCCCGCAGAGGGGACCTGGGCAAAGGCGGGCTTTGCCCCTGCAAAACTGGAGATGGGGGTTTTGGGCAATCCTGCAAATCACATTAATGTGAGAAAATGGGCCTGGCCCCAGCGATAATAGAATTTCTGAAACTAGAGAAAAACAGTGTATTAAAAATGCAAAGGGAGGGCGGAAGAAAAGGGAGGGAAAATCAAGAGCCAAGGGAATCTTCTTGAGTGTTTTTAAAGAAGCAAATGTGGGTATTTCAGGCAACTACTTAGAACATTTCAAAAAAAATGGTAAATGCTTAAAAACGGAGAGTGAAAAGCGCCCCAGGCAGCCGTCAACCTGGCTGGGACGGAGGCACTGAGCCGGCAGCCTCGAGCATGTTGCTGGGGGAGCAGCCAGTGGGATGGGAGCTTCAGTGCCTGGGAGGCGGCCCCCTAGACGCCCCAGGAGAGCCAGCCCAGATGGCGGGTCACGCTCTGCGCTCCCGACGCCGAGACAGGGCGGCATGTGTCTGGACTTCCTCTCCGGATGTCTCTTAGACACTGAGGAGGGGATTCTGCAGGCTGTCTGGTGTCTAAGCGGCCCTCTGCCGTGGCTCGGTGGCCTGGCTGCAGGATGGCCCTGACCTGCGATTTTCAGGGGACACGCGTCATTTTGAGCAATCTCCCGATATCTTCCTTACACGGTCCTCAGGGATGGTAACGTAAGAATAGGAGCCAAGATCTTCTCGTCCAAGAACCAGGTGCTGGTGTAGGCAGGAAAGTACCTGCCTCGTCCCCATCAAGTGTTTGAATGCTCCCAGTGACGGGGAGCTCACTGCCTCTCTCTGCTGGGCCAGCTCTCTCTTCCCTGACCTTCAGTTCTCTTTCTACAGTTGGCCTCACTTCCCCTTCACTGGCTGCAGGGAAGGGATCAGAGACAGACCCGCCCTGGAACAGAAACGAAGCAAAAAGGCTCATGGCTTCCCTGGTGGCTCAGAGGTTAAAGCGCCTGCCTCCAATGTGGGAGACCCGGGTTCGATCCCTGGGTCGGGAAGATCCCCTGGAGAAGGAAATGGCAATCCACTCCAGTATTCTTGCCTGGAGAATCCTATGGACGGAGAAGCCTA
>SJYW01056130.1:586581-597234 GCA_006410735.1 Raphicerus campestris | reverse complement strand
CTCAGCCATCCATCCATCCATCTGTCCACCCACCCACTCAGCCATCCATCCATGGATCTGTCTATCTAGCCATTCAGCATATATTTCTTGAGCAGCTGCTATGTGCTAACCTATGTTCTAGCCACTTGAGATTCTCTTCTAGTTGGATAGTAGCTCACACTATAATAAAGCTCAATTAGAATTTTATGAATATTTAAGTCATTTAATCTTCCCAGCAAATGTCAGGGCCCTGGTTATTCCTATTTAACAGATGAAAACACTGAAGCTTGGAGATGTTAAGTTAAGCTGGGCCACTTGAGAAGTGGTGAGAAAGAACCTAGGGGAGGTCTTGACCACTAGGCTTGTGGGCTGCAGGTCAGGCTGTTTGGTGACCAGTGTTTTAACGTCTCCGGACTAAATTTCGGGTGCTCAAGGGCAGAGACTATGGGCTGTGTAGGCCTGGTGTGACTTGGCACCTGTGACCACCCAAGGACAGAGGGAGCCGGCCAAAGTGCTGAGAAAGGCTGGAATGCCTCTGCTCCGTTTGCATTACAGAGGCTTCGCCGAGGCTGCTGGCAGCTCCAAGGCCTTCTGGAGGGAGCTTGGGCTTTGCCTCAGCTAACACACTAACTCCACTCCAGGCTTGCTAGTGGAATGAAGCTTTGTCCATGAGGTGGACCCAAGGCAAGGTGAGGGCCTGCCAAGGACACCTGGGTGGAAGCACATGGGGGTGAGGGGGGGTGCATGAGGTCTGCACGTGAAGTCGGAGAGGGATGAGGTCCTGAGGGCAGAAGGGGGACTGGCGAGACTGTGACCGACTCTGGGCCTCTTCCCGGCCGCCCCGCTGGCCTGAAGGGCTGAGGACATTTGCCTGCTCACTCCTCATGCTCCTGTGGAGGTTGCCCCTGGTCTGTGGGTCCTGACCGCACTCACACCCCTGCCCCTGGGCATTTGGAGCAGGTCTGTGCCTCACGGTCCTCGGTGAGTTTGGATGGGGCTAACCCAGGCCCTGCCCAACCCCTCACAGGTATGTGTTTGGATCTGTGCCTACCTGTCACATACATATGAGTCTGCTTTACAGCTCAGCAGAGAGGCTGAGGCTTAGAGAAGTGAGGGACCCATCCAAGGTCACGGCCAGCCCAGGTTTCCAGCTGCACCTCTGTCCCTTCCTCGGCGTGGAGCCAGAGCCATAAAGGTCAGGGAGCCTGGAAGTCCCGTCTCAAGAGGCAGGTACAAGGCAGGTGCTGGGGACAGGAAGGCTCAGGCCTGCTCAAGGCCACCTCGCCTCAGTCTCAGCGGTCAGTCTGAGCCCAGGTCCCCAGCATCTGGCCAGCGGCTGCGCACCCTCCCTGACCTGTCAGCTGCTGAGTTCTGGCACTCAGGAATGCTGGTGGCCCCGGCGCTCAGGGATTCCAGAGCAGTGCCTTGAGCAGGGAGAAGACTTGTTAAGGCCAAAGCCAAGGCCAGACCGCCTTCTCTGGCATGAACATCAGTTCCCCTGCCCGCTCAGCTCATGGCCACAGCCCTCAGCCTCCAGAGGCCCCGGCATCATAATAGAGTCTAAATTGCACCTTTCAGAGATGTCTGATGGATAACCAAGAAGCATTTGGGAGGCAGGCACCCAAGGCCTTTCCGTTCCCCTGTCTTCAGGCCTCATCCATCTTGGCTGAGTCTCCCTAGCCGCCCCCTTCCCCCAAGGCTTCCCGATGCTGAGCCCTCTGGCTCCAGGAAGGCACGGTGAGACGTGGGGTGGGGAGGAAGCCACCTTGCCCAAGGAGCCCTTTAATCGCCCGGGTGCCATGAGGACTTTTTATTCCCTTGTTCTGTTTGATGGTTTATGTGGCCATCAAATTAAACCCAGTAGATAGCCCATCTTTTACGGGGGTCACTTGTCATCATTGCGAGAATCTCGCAGACTTCAGTGTGATGTGAGTTACGACCTGCCGGCGCCATGACTGACAGCAGGCTCCTTGGCGTGCAGTGGAGGTGGGGGAAGGGGCCCGTGGGATGGCTCGGACTAGGGGCATCCAGACCACCGCTAGCCCAGGGCTGACCCGGGGCATCATCCTCAGCATCCTCCCATCAGCTGCTAGCGCCTGCCGTCTCGGACAGAGAAGCCTCGGTTCGGGTGCTGCCTCTGCCACTTCCAGGCTGTGAGATCTTGAGCAAGTTACCTGCCCTCTCTGAGCTTTAGTTTCCACATCTATAAATGGAGTCAAGTTCCTCTTACGGGGGGACTCACTACTGAGCATCCAGTGAGGTAGTACATGGCAAAGTGCCCCCGCAGACGTGCAGCCTGTGTGTCCCGATGCCTGAAGTTTAAAAGCTGCTATGAGTGTGAGCAAACTCCAGGAGATGGTGAGAGACAGGGAAGCCTGGCATGCCGCAGTCCATGGGGTGGCAACTGTTGTTGAGATACCACATAGTGACTGAACAGCGACAATAATTCTCTGCCTGCCCAGGCACACCAGTTTAGCCTCTGTGTTAACTGTCTGTCTCTTTTCTCTGCAATCCAGAGGCCCCTTCTTCACTCCCTCACCCCCACCGTGCTCCAGGGTAGACTGGGAACAGGTAGGCCAGGCTGCTTCCTGCCACAGACTTCCTGTCCGTTGCCATGATGCTGGGCCTCCCAGACTCACATCCTCAGCCCGGCCTTCCCACCCTGCAAGCTGGAGTGGAAACACTGACCCCAAGCCCGCTCTCTCCCCCTTGTGCTGCCTCTGGGCCTTTGCACGTGCTGTTCCTGCTTCTTAAACACCAACACACCTCCCCTACTCAAGCCTCGCCAGGTCAGCTTCCACTCACCCTGCTGCCCCCAGGCCTCGGCTTGGGCACCTGCTCCGTGAAGCCTCCCCTGATTGCGTCCGGCTCTGCCTCCCACACCCACTTGGCTGGTGGTGCAGAGTAACATCTTTAAACACCTGCCATCTGGATGGAGGCACCTGCCAGGTGGAGACCCCTGGTTTCTTGGCATCTTTCCCTGTTGTCTTTCCCAAACCTCATGAAACTCGGGCCACCAGAGGCCCAGGGCCCTCTAGGGGGTCTTCCTGGGGGAGATAGTGATGGCAGCATGTGGGCGAGGGAGCTGCGGGACCCCAGGCCCAGCACAGGCCCTGGCATGCTGGATGGGAGACGGCACCCAGGCTTCTGGGACGGGGACACAGTTAGACATGAGCCCACTGCCGGGTTGAACAGTGGTGGGGGTCATTTCTGGAGGGAGCTGGGGGTCTCAGGCAGGAGCAGTAACTCTGGACAGGGCTCCCCCTGCCTCCCAGCCTAGCCTTCCTTCCTGTTCGCCAGTGAAGGCTGTACACGTGGGCACGTCCTGAGGCTGGGTCCACCACAGTGCCAGGCTTAGTCTCCGTCCCCACTTTAGGAACCAGAGAGTTCCAGGTGGCCCTGGCCCTAGGACGAGGGTGTGTGGACTAGAGGCCGGGAGGGCACACCAGGGCCAGGTTGCAGTATGACCTCGGCCCTCAGCTGTGTGACCTGCAGCGATAGTCTCTGGTGGGCCTCGGGTGGCTGAGAACCCCACGCTCTGGGAAGACGATGAGGAGGGCCCGGCACAGGCCTGGAGGGTTTGAAAAGAAGGGCTGCCCCATCCTGGCCCTGGGTCCTCCTATGACCTTTAGGGGAGTTGCCTCCAGTCTTGGCTGAGCTTCAGAGAGGTGGAGGGCAGACCCCTGGGTGGGGGGGCAAGGGGGCCACAGCTCAGACAGAAGGAAGCCCCTCCCCCTCNGTCCTTACTGGCAGAGCAGGGCCCAAGGCAGGAGAGGTGGGCAGGGCAGACTCGGGGTGGAAGCAGTTTCTTGGCTCCGGAAAGACCTCTACCCCACAGGAAGCCATGACCTCCCCACTGGGGAGGCTGGGAGCTCCACCAAAGCAGCGTCACCCCTATACCTGTGATGCGTCCTCAGTAAACCTTAGTATAAATTAACGCGGGATCCTGCATTTTTCTCCCCCACCTCTGTGGGCTCAGCTGCAAGCATCATGGAGGGAAAAGGGCCTAGAGGCATGGGGGCCGCCCTCTCCCTGAGGATGCCCTGCCTCAGCTCAGTCCAGGCCCCATAGACGGAACGTGGCCTTGGGTCTCAGGCGTTCATCTGTAAAATGGGACCATAAACTACCCTGGGTTCTTGTGAGGATAAACTACTGAAACAGAGGGCCCACTGTGGGTCGAGGACACGTGAACTGTGGGCAGAAGGGGGACTCAGGACCGCTCCTTCTCAGGCCGGTCTAGGCCCACCTGAGCCCTCTTCTTCAGGTAGGGGGCTGGGAGCCCTGACCTCCAGGCCCTTCCAACCCTGCACGGCTCAACTTTGCCCCTGACCTCAGCTAACGGTGCCAGCTGAGAACTTGTAACGCATCGGGAGAAGGGTGGAATTCTTTTAAAACCTAAAGTTAATTATTTTTCTAATTTCATGCTGCATGCATTATGCATCAGTTGTTATCACTGGCGGTGATTACCGACAGGTATGCAAATCCACTCAAAATGTACCTCGAGTTCACCTCACCGCGTGGGCCGACTGGGCGGCACGGGGCGGCGCGGTGTCCTGAACTTCAGAGAATACACACTGCTTTAAAAAACAGGACTTTAAAATTGTGTCTTAGAGGTTAATTATATTGATAACAGTGTTCGATATTAAACTATTCAGGGCCAGGAGGGGGTGGGGGATGAAAAGAGACACGTATAATTTTGTTTCTTTCTCTGCATTATTTAATAAGATGTTCCTGCACCTAATATTTCTGTCTGTCTGTGTGCGTTTTTAGTAAAACCGCCCAGACTGAGGCGTAATTCCTTGGGGAAGGAAAAAAGGAAAGGTTGGGATTTTGGAAAGGGGCCTGAGGCCTGTCATTCTGGGAGGTGGGGGGCAGCCCAAAGCACAGGGCAGGGGGCTTAGGTCTGCACTGCTGAGTTTCTCAGCAGCCAGTGGGATCCTGGCAGCCAGGGGCCGGGAAAGGAGCCGGATGACCTGGGAAGACTGGGAAGGGTGATGTTTAGTGACAATAAGGCAGAGGCTTGGGTGGGGATGGGGCCTCCCCTAGGAGGTGGGTGGGATCCCCCACTTGCAGGCCCTGTTCTCAGGAAGACCCCTCCCCTGCTCCACTCGTTTGTCACAAGTTGACCTTCAACCCCTCCCACTATGGCGTAAACTCCTGTAAGTCAGGATATGTTCCATCTTGTCCATTGGCCTAGTGAGTATACAGCCTGGCGCTGGAGTGTTCATAAACACCTGTTCAATGAATGAGTGGGGATGCCAAAGGGAAGCCCCAGAATCTGAAATGCAGGACAGGGCAGTAGGAGAGACGGGAGAGGCTGGCCCGCTGTCAGCCTCCCAACCCTGGGAGGTAATAATGGACAGATGCTCTCACCCCAGCTTCCCAGGTGGCACTAGAGGTAAATAACCCGCCTGCCAGTGCAGGAGACAGAAGAGACGCGGGCTCCATCCCTGGGACAGGAAGATCCCCTGGAGGAGGCCATGGCAACCCACTCTATTATTCTTGCCTGGAGAATCCCATGGTCAGAGGAGCCTGGTGGGCTGTAGTCCATAGGGTCACAAAGAAGTGAATATGATGGAAGCGACTTAGCACGCCCTCACCACGGCTGCCCAGAGGGGCAAAGGGCCTGGTCCGATTGTGCAGCAGTTGGTGGAAGAGCTGGACACAAACTCGGGCCTTCCTTTCCCAGGTGTCATCCCTGCCCCTCTCAGCTGCCCAGCGCAGCCACCCCAGGCTGAGGGGGCAAGCCTAGGGAAAACCCCTGGATGTGTCCTCTCGTCTCCCCTGACCTGAGGTGGCCCACCTGGCCCTGTCCAGCTGCAGGTTTGCTTCCAGGCATAGAGGCTGGCCCCGGTTTCTTAGAGATGACCCCCTCCCTCCCACCCCTACAGATATACACAAGGGTGGAACTCACCTCAGGACTCTGGATTCGGGGAGGTAGAGGACCTTGGAAAAACTGAGTCCCAGAGAGAAGGGGTGGCTCCAGGTCAGAGAGAACCCTCTAGCAGCCATGGACAGCCTTCTCCCTTGCCTATAAACCTCTTGCCCCTTCACTGAACTCTCAAACCCTTTCCCGTTGGGCTGGCATGGAATGGACGATGGCGGACAGTGTCCAGTCAAGCAGGGTCTAATGGGGGCTGCCTCTCGCACTAGGGCCACCCCTCCAGCCCTCTGGGGTTAGGCCCATGGATAGCAGTAGCTGGCAAAGCCCTGCACAACTCCTCTCCCTTCCAGCTGGCCACAGCTCTGCGGNAAGAGACGCGGGCTCCATCCCTGGGACAGGAAGATCCCCTGGAGGAGGCCATGGCAACCCACTCTATTATTCTTGCCTGGAGAATCCCATGGTCAGAGGAGCCTGGTGGGCTGTAGTCCATAGGGTCACAAAGAAGTGAATATGATGGAAGCGACTTAGCACGCCCTCACCACGGCTGCCCAGAGGGGCAAAGGGCCTGGTCCGATTGTGCAGCAGTTGGTGGAAGAGCTGGACACAAACTCGGGCCTTCCTTTCCCAGGTGTCATCCCTGCCCCTCTCAGCTGCCCAGCGCAGCCACCCCAGGCTGAGGGGGCAAGCCTAGGGAAAACCCCTGGATGTGTCCTCTCGTCTCCCCTGACCTGAGGTGGCCCACCTGGCCCTGTCCAGCTGCAGGTTTGCTTCCAGGCATAGAGGCTGGCCCCGGTTTCTTAGAGATGACCCCCTCCCTCCCACCCCTACAGATATACACAAGGGTGGAACTCACCTCAGGACTCTGGATTCGGGGAGGTAGAGGACCTTGGAAAAACTGAGTCCCAGAGAGAAGGGGTGGCTCCAGGTCAGAGAGAACCCTCTAGCAGCCATGGACAGCCTTCTCCCTTGCCTATAAACCTCTTGCCCCTTCACTGAACTCTCAAACCCTTTCCCGTTGGGCTGGCATGGAATGGACGATGGCGGACAGTGTCCAGTCAAGCAGGGTCTAATGGGGGCTGCCTCTCGCACTAGGGCCACCCCTCCAGCCCTCTGGGGTTAGGCCCATGGATAGCAGTAGCTGGCAAAGCCCTGCACAACTCCTCTCCCTTCCAGCTGGCCACAGCTCTGCGGAGCCTCTGTCCCCCTGCACAAAGGGGAGCATGCTCAGGGAGGGGAAGGGACATCCCCAGGGTCACACTGCTCCCAGCTCCAAGCAACCTCTGTCTGGCCCCACAGCCCAGTAAGTTGGTCTTTCCTCTCCTGCCATGCATGGGATGGAGCCAGGCCAGCTCAGAGCAGATGGGGTGCAGGCCTGCTGCTGCCCCACTCCGGCTTGGCCTCGGCCCCAGGAATTACCCCCTGGTCTCTCCTAGGGCATGGGAGGCGAATAGGAACCAGTGACAGGGTGGTACCTCAGGATGGGGGACAGGAGGCAGGCTGGGCAGGGGCCGAGCGCAGGCTCCAGCGAGCTCACGACGCCTCGCACCCTGCTCCCGGGCTGGCGCGCCTTTATAATAAATAACAGCAAATAGCCGATCCGCAGGGCATCTTTCACGCTGGTGGCTAATAACACGGCTATTAATGCCCCCGCAGACGGCGTGCGCACCGAGCGCCGCTGACGAATGTCCCCGGCCCCGGCGCGGTCATAAATCAGCCCCTCTCCTGGGGAAGAGCGTGGGGAAGTGTCATTTTCCATCTTGGTAATGAATTGGGGCTTCCCTGCTCTGCCCAGGGCGGCTGCTGCTGAGAGAGGTTGCCTGGGATTTGTGTTTGGGGAGGCAAGAACCCACCCTCCGGGCCTCTGAGAAGCCAGAAGGAGTAGGCCCCGCCCCCTATGCTTCCGGGCCAAAGTGGGGTTGCCAGGGAGCAATGCTCACCATCTGCTCTGTGACCTTAGGGCACTTACTGCCTGTCTCTGGGCCACATCAAGCCACTCTCACCAACAAAAGGGCTCGAACTAGAGGCCAGAAAAGAGGGCGCCTGAGGGCCAGCAGGTGCAGGACCTTGGATCAACCCCACCCTGGGTCCTCTCGGCCAGGGCAGGGCCAGGCCTCGGATGGAGGGGACTTGGGGACCCTCTCCAGTTGGAGGGCAGCAGGTGCCATGGCCAGCGGCTAGGTCACCAAAAATTCTGCCTCTCCAAGGCCTCACGGCCTCCCCCTCTGATCCAGAACTCAGGAGGGCTCAAAGCGAGGCCTCTCCCAGGGGCAGGAGTTTATCCAGGAAAGGTCACTCCCTTACACTCTGGGCCCACCTGCCCTGGGGCAGAACCCAGCAGCACAGGGGCCACCAGGGAGCCAGTGACCCCTGCCCTGGCAAGCAGGTGCCGCTGGTTGCTTCAGCTGCACGTGTGGGGTGGGTGGGGTGGAGCTGCAGAGCCCCGACCCAGCCCCAGGAGGACAGGCCCCAGCCATCTGGTGCCCTCTCTGGACACAAGGAGCCCCTAGGCCTTCCTGGGCCTCCTGAGCCCACCTGCACCCGCCTTACCTCCTTCGCTGCAGCCTGGGAGCCCGCCACCCTGGATGCTGCGTTTCCGTCGAGGTGGGCCTGGGCCACCCTTACATCCCAGACCACCAGCCTTGGCACCCAGGGTGCAGATCACAGGCCTGGGGTGTTGGGTGGCGCTGGGGGGCGCCCGGGGCTCAGGGAGGAGAGCCTGTGCCTCGCTCTGCCGGGCTCCTCACGTTCAGACGTGGCCGCAGTCAGGAGCGGTGTCTCGTCACACCCCAGGCGGCAGACGCTGCCAGCTTCTCCTCCCGGAGTGAGGGGCTCGAATGAGGGGCCTGCGGGGGCGCCCCCCGACAGCCCCGGGGCTCCCGTGCGCAGCCTGAGGGTGTTCCGGGCCCCTGCTCCCCAGGCATGCCCTAGGGCCTGGCGCCTGTCCCCGGGAGGGTGGCCTCGGTGCCCTCTTTCAACTTTCGCCCTTTTGTCTGTTGGCCGCCACCTCTTCTGAAAGGCTTCTGCGTGGCTTTTACCCCTTTTTCTTTACCAAGTCTTTTTTTTTAATCCCTGTAAGTCACTTGGCAGAATGGGCTGTGGAGCAGAGAGCGTTCTTGCGTGACAGAGCTGAGAGGGAGCCACTCTCCAAAGGATCGGTGTCGCTGACACTCAGGCTGCGTCTCCGGCGGGGGGAGGAGGGGGTCCATTACCCCGCTGAGGAGTTCAGATGTTCACCGTGGGGCTGCAGCTGCTGGCAGGCGCCGCTGAGCTGTCAGGCCTCACATGCCCCCTTTCTGGGAGAAGGTTTGGTGGGGGCTGGGGGCGGCGCTCCGTCCTGCTTGGCCGCTCCTGTTTGTGGAAAGATTTCCTTGCTGAGGAGGTGAGGGGACGGGTTATTCCTGCTTTCAGCTCCTTCTCGGATGTCCACCAGGGATTCCTCCTCACCCACTCCCTGCCTCCTCACCTGTCAAAAGACAATGCGTGTGATTAAGCCCAGGGAAATTGGGAAACGCACAGGGACAGGCCGCCGCTCCCCCCAGCCCTCCGGAGCCTGTTTTCTTGAACACCACCTTCCCGTGATCCATGATCCGGGAGGAGGCTGGGATTATTCCCTGCCATCTCCCTTCTCTTTTCAAACCCAGATAACAAACAGCTGGCCGCGCGAAGCACCCTTCCTGGCAGTTCCCTAGCTTTCTGTTTTTCGGGGGCAGGGAGGACTAGGAAGAGAAAAAATGAGGTTCCGTGAGCTCCTGGCCACGCAGGGGCCGGCTGCCTGGCCCAGCACTGGCTCCGCTTCCCCCAGCACCTGCTCCTCTTGCTAAATGTCATTCAGAGGATCCAACTGGGCCTCCAGGGCCTCAGCTTCCAGAATAAGCGCTGCCTTTCCCCGCCGTGGGAAACAGGAGCGTCACAGAACCAGAAGAGCCAGCCTCCAGGCCTCCCTCTGAGGCCGGGCCTGTGCAGCACTCCCGGCTGCCCTCCGCGGCCGCCTTCCCCTTCCACAGAGACCTGGGGGCAGGGCCGGCTGCTCCCCTAGATCCCAAACGACCCCGAGCCGGCCAGATCGCCTCTCATTAGCGTGGCGTGCTGAAAGCCCCGGCGTCCGTATTCCCCCTGCAGGAGCCCCTCTTTGGAAGAGGGCTTTTATTACACATCTGAGAGCGCGAGCTCTGGTTTGAAATCGGATCCAGATGGGCTTGGCTACATCTGGGCACTTGCCTTTGTAGGGCCGAAGGTGGCTGATTTGAGAAACACGTGTTGTCTGGGGTTGTCGCAAATAAAAACCAGGATATTTGGGGTGAATTCTAGAGCCCATACTGGGGAAGGGGGTCTGGGCACTCACCGGGCACCCCCACCTGGCAGGGACTCCATGTGGAAGCGGGGCAGGTGCTGGCCAGGTGGAGGGCGGGCAGAGGCTGATGGGTGGATGGGAGAAGTGGAGAGCCCGTGGAACAAGCTTCCCCAGGAGCAAGGAGGGTTAAGAAACAGCCAGGTTTAAGAGCCCACAGGATGTCACCCCCGGATGGACAGGATCTGGCAAATACGGTGTGAGCAGGCAGGTGGGGAGCAGCCCCCTGGCAAGGGGTCGGGTGGGGGGCTGGACAGGAGGGAAGATGAGGACAAAGTCCCCATGTAAGGGGTGACTGCTGGGCTCCAGCCCGGCTCTTATTGCTATTACACCCGCGTGATTTCATCCAATTATAAATTGTAATTTCTCTATGAAAGCGAGAGATGGAAAGAGTCCAATGAGGTCATCCGCCTCCCTGGCCAGGGTGAGGAAATTGTTTTCT
>SJYW01056130.1:542440-562829 GCA_006410735.1 Raphicerus campestris | reverse complement strand
CCCCCCACCCCGCCTCCCGCAGCCGCGCTGGCTGACTCGTGCTCATCCCCTAGGTCTTGGCTGACACCCACTGCCCCCTACACGTGCCCTCATAGCTGACCCTTCCAGCCTGTAAGCGCTGCCTCCAAATGTGTCTCTCCCTTTAACCACAACCTCTCCGAGGGCAGACCCAGAGGCACCCACAGCCCCGCACTGGGGCGCACACAGCTAAGGTGGGAGAGCCCCCAGCACCCTAAAGCACCACGTGGGCAGCTGTTTGGGCGGGAGCAGGGAGAGGCCACTCCAGTATCTTTGCCTGGAAAATCCCATGGACCGAGGAGCCTGGTGGGCTGAAGTCCATGAGGTCCCAAAAGTCACGCATGACTGAGCGACTGACAGAGAAGGGAGAGGCCACGGGGCCCCCCTCCGGACCCTCACCTTCTACAAGCCCTTTCAGAAGCGGCTGGATCCAACTGCTTCTCTCGGGGCCACCTGTCCACCCTGCGCTCCCACCTGTCCCTAAGCATCGCCTCTGCCCGAGGTGGCCGCTCCCTGCTCCTGCACAGCTGGCAGGGCCCTCCCCACTGCCTCCACCAAACTAAATCCCATCACAGCTCTACTTTTAGAACAAATCCAAGTTCTTTACCAGGGTCTGCCAGGTCTCCGCCTCCCCACTCCCCACCCTCTGGCACACTGGCTTCCTCTAGATCCTGGAACCGGTCCAAACCCTCCGCACTTGGGCTCCTGCTGTTCCCTCTTCGGGACTGCCTCCCACATCACCTCTGCTGCAGAGCTCGCTCCTGCTGCCACTCATTCTGTATTTACCCCTGGCCTGTCTCCCGGCTCGGCCACCTCCCTCCCTTCTCTCCTGGGTCCCCCTGCACAGACCAGCACCTCGCACTCAATAAATACTTGTAGGGTGCTGGGGACAGGCTCTCCTGCGGTGCTGTGGGCCGCTAGCTAGGAGCTTCCACAGCCCCGTGGCTTCCCCGCCAGCAGGAGCCGCAGGAGCCGAGTGGGCCAGGCACATGGCCCCGGGCACATCACCCCAGAGACAGGCGGGACCCCGGGGGGCACAGGGCCACGTGCTGCCCACCCAAACAGCCACCCCTCCTGGGCATCCCTCTGGGGCTGCCGAGGGAGCCCAGGGCAGAATAACCAGATTAGCCTAAACGGCTCCTCTTGTTTCTTGGTGTAATTGGATTGAGGCCATGTTTCGGTGCAGCTGCATTTAATATCCTAACTCCGAGGCTGCCTCCCGACCCTGAGAGCATCAGCAGTGGAGGGACAGGGAATGGGACTGGGTGGGGGCTTCTGCATAGAGAAGTCGCTGGGCAGGGGTCTCCCACCTCCCACCTGTGCAGAGGGTGAGCATGCTCATCTGCCTGGGGGTGGGGGCGGGGTCCTTCTGAGCAAGGGACACAGCCTGTTCTTCCAGCTTCTCTGGGCTGGGCATGGGGCTGGATCCCAGGGAGGAAGCGCAGGGTGGTGTCTTAAACATGCAAGGTGGTGGGGTGGGCACGGTGTATGCTCCGTTCATATCTGTGGACCAAGGGCAAGACTCTTAAAGGGGCAGGCTATTCACAGAGCCAAGGCCTGGGGTGTGGGAAGGGCCCCTGGGACCCTTACTGAAGCCAGAATGGTCTCCTGAAGCCCACCCATTGCCATGGGGGCCCCTGGCCCAAGTGTCCGGGCAGCAGCCTCTCTAGCTGGCTGCTCCTAGCTGGCCAGAGACCCAGGCTGGCAGTGGGGTCCTCTGTCAGAAATGCCAGCCCAATGTGAGGCAACCACGTGGTGATGGGCAGTGACACTAGCTGGGTGCCCCCCACCAACAACCTGTACTTACATGTTAGGGCCTCCAGAGACCATAGGGTGTTTGCACGCTGTGTGTGCCCATCAGTGTGTCTGGGCTGAGCCTGCGTGCATGCATGCAAGGAGCCCCCACGGCCCCCACCTTCCCATCTGCAGCCTGAAGCCCAGCTATGCCCCCACAAAGGCCCATCAGCTCCTGGCTCCTGAGATCGGTCAGGCTGATGGGTGTTTAAAAAGCCAAGAAAAGCTTAAAGACAAAATCGAGAAAGGGACATGGCTGGAGGGGGAAGGGCCAGGGTGGCCTTGTCACAGGGTCCTTGATTCCCAGACATCCCTCCCGCAGGCACAGCCCCAGTCCCATCTGAGGTGGACCCTTCTGGCTTCCCGGTGGGGCACCTATTGGGCAGGTGAGTCACTTGGCCTGGCGTGGCCAGTGTCTGTCCAGCTGGCTCCTCCTGGAGGCTCAAGCTGAGCTCTGAAGATCTCAGGTGCAAAGCAGCTTCCCCTCCCAGCAGTGAGAAAGGGGCTGGGGAGTCACCCCAGGGTCGAGGGCACTGGCTGGGGTCTGTGGACCCCTCACTAGGCCCCGTCCCCCTCCCTCACTCCCACCCCTGCTCCCCACGGCTGGAGGGCCTGGCGACAGCTCCCATCCATCACTCAGCCCTATTTTTAGGAGGTGATAACCCAGCTGTGAAAATTCACTCCATGCACATCCCTTCCACGTGAGGGAGTCTTAGCCCCAAGCTGGGGAGATGAGTGTGGGTGGGAGTAGGGGAAGGGGAGGGGTGTTGGAGGGGAGGTTAGAGAGGAGACCCTCTGGCTGGTTTGTGGTTTGTGGCTTGCAGCAGGCACCTAGCAGAGTGCAGGGGGAGTCCTGTCGAGCTGTAGGGATGCGGCTGGGGGATGCTGGGGTTGTGATCACTGGCCTGGCTTCCTGGGGCAACCCACAGAGCATGAGGGCTCTCTTAGGTCCAGAGCCTGCGTCCTCTCTTAGCTTTCTCAATAACAAGGCCCTGCCTGCTCTGGACCTCAGTTTCCCCATCTGTAAAGTGGGCTATAATCTCATATTACAGCCTGGCTGTGACCCCCTGGGGTCCTTTCTGTCTCTTCTTTGTAGGGCTGGCAGATAAAATATAGGAACCCACTTGCATGCACGCATGCTAAGTCGCTTTAGTTGTATCCAACTCTGTGCGACCCCACGGACAGCAGCCCACCAGGCCCCTCTGTCCATGGATTCTCCAGGCAAGAATACTGTAGTGGATTGCCATTTCCTTCTCCATAGGAGCCAACTTAAATGTGTATTAATAGTTCAGATGAGACTGGGCACATTCAGAGTGGTTTGGCCGTAGACTTAAATGTGTTTTTTCAGACAAACAACCAATACTTTTTGTTGTTGTTGTTTGGTATAAATAAGCCCCAAAGATCACCTGAGGTGTACTTAATACTACAAAAATTATTGGTTATTTCTCTGAAATTGAAATTTAATTGGTCATCTGGTATTTTTATTTGCTAAATCTAAACTCTGTCCTTTTATCAAGTCTCTCTCCACCCCTCCTCCTGAGCCAGTCTGGCTGCTAAAGGGGAGTGGCCAGAGGTATTGATTCTGTCCTGGCTGCACTGCCCCCTGCTCCTGCCCCTCTCACCGAGGGGGCAGCTGTCACACCCTCCGCTCTGGTGCCCTAAACTACCCAAGTCATCCCAGCATTTGCTAGGAGCAGACCTTCAGCTCCTGAAGACAGACAGGGAGGGCCCATGTTTTCCCAGCCACGTGACCTTGGATGATTTCACCAAGCCCCCGTGCCTCAGTTTCCTCCTCTGGAAAATGAGGATAATAGTGTCCACCACATAAGGATGGTGTGAGGATTAAGTGAGCCGACACTGAACTGAGGGCTTAGAGCGGCGATATCACAGTTGGCCATCTCTAGATCATAAGCGCCTGCACAGAGGACATTCATCCAGAGATAAGGAGGGCCTGTGACATGCCAGGCACTGCTCTGGGCACTGAGCACAGATCAGGGATCAGCACTAGGCTGCTCGGGCACCCGGGATCCTCCAGACCTGTCCTGCGCTCAGGGCTGCTGAACCAGGGTGCAGTGAAGGGGGTCTCTGACCCAGGAGGTACCTCAGTGGGGGGTGCCTGATGAGGGGTCAGAGGGCCTTGCTTGGGAAGTAGAAACCTGCAGGGTGATATGAAGAGGGGTGGGGAGCATGGGGCACAGCTCAGCTGAGCAAAGGTGCGGGGAGGGGTGATGGAGGTGGGGTGGGGGAGAGCTGGGAAGGTCGCTGGGTTACCAGGACCCCAGGGCCAGGCAGGCGACTGGCAGGGTAAGACTGGATTTTAGAGAGATGTCTATGGTTCAGCAGTGATGGTGGGGTAGGCAGGAACGAGTGAGGAGGCAGCAGAAAGGAGTGAGAACAATGTGGAGCGGGTCCCCTGGGCAGTTGCCTCCAGCTTCTGTCCACCCACAGCCAGGTTCAGGGTCTCCCTCCACCTCCTCAAGAAAAGTGTACATTATCACTTCAAATGATGAGGGCGCAAGACAAGAATGCAGCCACTGAGGGCAGGCTCAGCAGGGCCTGGTAATCTGTCCAGCTCTGCCTGAGCCTGTATGCGGCTCTGCCACCTACCAGCTGGGTGGCTTTGAACAAGTTACTTAGCCTCTCTGAGCCTCAATTTCCCCATCTGTAAAATGGGACTAACAGTGGATTGTGATAAGCATCCAAAGAAGTTATATGTTTAAAGTGCCAGGCTTGGGACTTCCCTGGCCAGTCCAGTGGTTAAAACTCCTCACTTTCACTGCAGGGAGCATGGGTTCAATCCCTGGTCATAAAACTGGGATACCACATGCCATGCAATGTGGCCAAAAAAAAGTGCTCTTTTAAAAATAAAGACTTCCCTAGTGGTTAAGAATCCCCCTGCCAATGCAGAAGACACAGGTTCAATCCCTGGTCCAGGAAGATTCCACGTGCCACGGGGCACCTCAGCCCGTGTGCCACAACTCCTGAGCCCATGCTCCCTGGAGCCCGTGCTCTGCAACAAGAGGAGCCACCGCAATGAGAAGCCCGCACAGCGCAGCTGGAGAGCATCCCCCGATCACCGCAGCTAGAGAAAGCCCAAACGCAGCAAGGAAGACCCAGTTCAGCCAGAAAGTTAAACAGATAAATAAAGTTTTGGGCTTTAGATGGTGCTCAGGGAGTGGTTCAGACCTAGGAGGGGCTCTCGCAGGCGGGGAAGTTCTATCCAGTTGGGGTAATGAGGGGTCATCCAGAGAGCCAAATGGGTCCCAGCCTGTCTAGATGGGGCCGAGGCTTCCTGGGGAGAGTCCTCATAAGCCACCTGCAGGGTCAGCCACACTGCCCGTCTTTTCTGAGTAGGAGAGGCCCAGAGAAGATAGAATGCTTCCAGGGGCCATAGCAGAGCCAGCCTCCTTGAGGCTGACATGCCCCGGTCCCCACACCTTCCCGTCCTGCAGGTGATAGGGTAGGGTCTTGGATCACTGACCTCCCTTTTCAACCCTGGGGAAGTCAGGAGGGAACAACCCTTCTGGGCCCAGAGTGGCATCTCCTCGACCAAACAGGAGACTCCCAGATGGAAAGAGCGTGCTCAGGTCAGAGATGACAGGGGCACTCAGAGCCTTGCCCAGTCCCCAAGCTCCAGGCACGTGGAGATCTGATCATCTGCTCGCTGGGAGTGTGGGCCACCTGGGCAGCAGCTCAGAGGCCCACAGGGCTGACTAATGGGGTCTGGCTCCCGGGAAAAGGGGGGCTTGACTATCCAGAGGGATTCCCAGGTGGCACTAGTGGTAAACGACCCCCCTGCCAATGCAAGACACTAGAGAGATGTGGGTTGGGTCCCTGGGTCGGGAAGATTCCCTGCAGTAGGAAATGGCAACCCACTCCAGTATTCCTGTCTGGAAAATTCCATGGACAGAGGAGCCTGGCAGGCTGCACTATCTGGACTATCTGGACACACTGGAAGGTGTGGGCCCTCCCTTAAGGAGCCTGGTTCAGTGATGGGAGAAGGGCTACAGAGGAGGGCATGCAGAGAGGGAGGTCAAGGACACAGAGAGGCATTGCTCATCCACGCCGTATTTGCTGTATGACCTTGGGCCAGAAACTCAACCTCTCTGAGCTTGTTTCCTCTGTAATATGCAGACAAGCCCTCCTTCTCAGGGTTGGTCCTAGAGTCTTGTGGGACCCAGGGTGGGGCACCCACTAGGGCTCAGTACAGAAACCTGTGATTACAGACCTCAGAGGTGAGAGGGCAGGGGTCAGGAGAGTTCTCCCAGAGGTGGGGTCTTGAAGGATGCATAGGAGTTCAGGGAGTACAAAATGTGAGGGAACTTCCCATATAAGCCTTACCCCTACCCCAGTAGAGAGAAGAGAGAACCCCACAAATAGGCTTCAAGGGCCTTGGGGAAACCCTTCCTTTCTCTGTGCCTCAGTTTCCCCATCATAAAGGGAGCCCATTGCCATGCGCCAGCCTCAGGTCTCGTTGTGACATTCTGGTGACATTCCTTGGGGGAAGGCAGGACTAGGGTGAGACGGGGGCAGACCCACAACCTCCCTCTTGACCAGCTAGGCTGACAGGTGGCCTGTGGTGTGGACATCCTGGGGGTGGGTTGGCAAGATACCTCCCCTTCTTCCAGTGCCTGGACCTTCCAAGGCACCCCCGGCAGCCAGGGCCCCAGCCCCACTCCCCTGCACTCAGTCCAGCCAGGGATCCAACCCCACAGCCCGGCTCTGGCCCCTGCAAAGTTCCAGGGACACTGGAGGCCAGTTTCTCCACGGGAGGCTGCAGTGTTTACCCTGCAGAGGCCCAGCTTTTACTCTTTGAGGAGTGTGTTTAGGAGGCGAGAACCCACACGCACACACACACTCACACACCATCTGACGCGCCAGACCACACAGGCTCCCCGCCCAGCCGCAGCCGTGCAGCCCCAGCGCCGTCTATGGGCTGCGCCCACTGAACCAGGGCCAGAGCCGGGCGGCCGGGGCCCTGCAGGAACTGGCTCTGATTCTGAGTTAATAAGTTAACAAGGGCCGCATGCGACCTCAGTCAGTCCTTCCCCAAGCCTCCCAGCTTCATTCTGTCCATCTTACAGATGCCCAAGCTGAGGCTCTGGGCGGCTAGGTAACCTGGCCAGAGCCGAAGCTGGAAAGTGGCAAGTGGGGTTCAGAGGCAGACCTGTGGGACCTGGGGTCGGTGTTGGCTGCNAAGCCTCCCAGTTTCATTCTGTCCATCTTACAGATGCCCAAGCTGAGGCTCTGGGCGGCTAGGTAACCTGGCCAGAGCCGAAGCTGGAAAGTGGCAAGTGGGGTTCAGAGGCAGACCTGTGGGACCTGGGGTCGGTGTTGGCTGCCTCAGGAAGGAGCCGTGATAGGCGTGGGGCAGCAGGGGTCTACAGAGACCACAGGACAATGGCTTGGGGACAGCACGTTGGTTACAACCAGACACCATGTATCCAGCATCAGGCAGCCCTGGGGGTCTGAGCCTGGGGCCCATGGCCCTCAGAACCTTGCAGTGGGGGAAAGATTCTGGGGGGGGGTCTCTGGTCCCCTACCCGGGCTCCCTGCATCCTTTGAACCATCAGCACCCTCTTGGCCTGCCAGCTCCACCTTGGCTGATCACAGGTGGGGCTCTGTGCTTCCACGTGCTGTGTTTAGTTGCTCAGCCGTGTCTGACTCTTTGCAACCCCACGGACTGCAGCCCACCAGGCTCCTCTGCCCATGGGAATTCTCCAGGAAAGAATACTGGAGTGGGTTGCCATGAGAATCTTCGCAACCCAGGGATTCGAACCCAGGTGTCCCCCAGTTCAGGCGGATTCTTTACCATCTGAGCCATCAGGGAGGCCCACCCCTGGGCCACAGGACCCCTCATAAAATGGGGCAGTTGGAGCAGATCAGGGGTCTTTACTCTCAGGGGGCTCACCTTGAGAATCTGATCCTGTTCCTGGAATATGAACCCTCTCCCTGAGATATTCAGGTTTACCAGGGAGTCTTGGGGTTCACAGACCCTCAAAAGATCAGATGAGGGGCCCCTGGGCCACGCGTGGAGTGAAACTGCAACAGGAAGCAACGAAAGAAATCCCAGAAAAGAAATCCCAGATTCGACGGGGAGCAGTTGCCCTTTCCTGCGCTCCCTGTGCTTTCAAAATCTGAACTCATTCCATCCTCGGAACAACCCGATCGCCAGGGTGGCGGGGGTTGCCCTTTATTACCCCACCTTATGGCTGTGCAGACTAAGGCAGCGAGAGGTGAGGCAACGTGTCTAGGGCCACACAGCGGGAAGTGGCAGAGCCGGTATTTTAACCCGGCAGTCTGGGCATTTAACCGCTGGGCTTAATTTGCATGGCGGGTTCAGAGTGTATGGTTTATCATTATGCTGCCTGACTTACAGAGATGCCACGTGTTATTTTTTGTGTGTATCTGGTGTTATGTAATTATTTTAATTAAAAACAAAAGAGCTGGATCAGCTGACCTCTTCTAATTTTAGCTTTTGGGATTCCTGCACTTTTGACTTCGGAAGCCTCCTCCCGGTGCCGCCCCTAAAAGTCTGCGGTCCGAGGCCTGCCTCCCGGTGCCCCGCCCAGCGGGGGCAGGACCGCCCCTCCTCGCCGGCGCCGCGGCCCCGCCCCCCGGCCTCCAGGCCGCCGCCCCGCCCACTCTTCTGGCTGCCGGCGGGGCCGGGCCGCGCGGGTTATGAGTTCCGCAGTCGATTCGGGCGCACATCATCTTGTCTGCCGGGAGGATTTAGTGCGCGGTCGGTCAATAGTGCGTTTGTTTTGTTATCGACCTGCCGGCACAGCGCAGGAGCCGGCTCGTCCCCCTCGGCCGCTCAGGCCTCTCGGAGCCTGGAGCTGGAAGCGCCACTGGGCGGGTTGAGGAGCTCCTTGTGGCGCCCTCCCAGGCCTCCCACCACTCCCAAACCCCCGTCTTCAGCCTGCCCTGGTGAGTCCCGACTCGGCCTCCCACAGGCCCAGTCTCCCGCCTCGTCTGACCCTTGGGTCTCCTGCTGGACAAAGGGCACCGGTCCCGTGGAGACCCCCGCCAACCATTTCGCAGATGGGGAAGCTGAGGTCCAGAGAGATGCCATGGGAAGAGCAGGAGCTGCCAGGAACAGGTGCCCCGGGTCTGGGGAAGGCCCCCGGTTGGACCCAGCCCAGCTGGCAAAGGGACTCTGTTCTTAGCCTCAGCCTGGCCCTGGCCGTACCGGGTTCAGGGAAAGGTAGACACCGGGTCTCTGGCCGTGACCTTCACTCATGCGTTCATTCAACACTTACTGCCAGGCCGCTGCTCTGTGCTAACTAGAAATTGAGAGCTGGTGGTAATGGGGGGCGTGTAGAGGAGTGGGGTTCCCTGGTAGCTCAGATGGTAAAGTGTCTGCCTGCAGTGCAGGAGTCCCGGGTTCAATCCCTGGGTGGGGAGGATCCCCTGGAGAAGGGAATGGCAACCCACTCCAGTACTCTTGCCGGGAGAATCCGGAGGAGCCTGGCAGGTTATAGTCCATGGGGTAGCAAAGAGTCGGACACGACTGAGCCACTTCACTTTCACTGTCGCTCCTGTGGGAGGGGGGGGGNGGAATGGCAACCCGCTCCAGTACTCCTGCAGGGAGAATCCTATGGACGGAGGAGCCTGGCAGGTTATAGTCCATGGGGTAGCAAAGAGTCGGACACGACTGAGCCACTTCACTTTCACTGTCGCTCCTGTGGGAGTGGGGGGGGGGGCACTGGAAGGCTGCTTTCAGCTAGGGGTGCCCTGGGAGCCTGGAAGGAGTTTTCTGAGGGGCCTCCGAGGGATGAGTAGAACTTTGACCAAGGCAGAAAGGCACCCCAGGCAGAGGGCCCCTGCAGGGCAAAGGCCTGGTGTCCCACACAGGAGCTCAGGGAGAACCCAGGGCCGGCTGGGGCCAGCACGGGAAGTGGGGAGGTTTGACGAAGAGCATGCTCTTGGCAGCAGTGACTGCAGACCGCCCTCCTCAGCGTACCGAGGAGTACAGCCCCTCGAGGACGCTGACCCCAGCATCCCCTTCCCCAACAGTGTCCCAGACGGGCCGCCCCCACCCCGACTCCTCCCCTCCAAAATGACAACAACAACAAAAAACTATGATCACACCTCATCTCCCGCCAAAGTTATTAAATTTCATTCCACGAACAAATAAATCCATTTTTACTGCAGCGGGAGGAGCGGGCAGCGGTTTGCTGTTTGACATTTTTTTATTTTTCAAAGTCCTGTTAAATCTGCCCCGATCGGGTGGGCGGCCCCACGGCCCCAGCATGCCAAGTTAGTTATGGTGTTTCCTTCTTCACCGCTGCAGCGCAGACCTTCCCCCCAAGCGGCCGGCAGGGTGGATCCTGCCGGACCTGCCACTGGCCCTCAGGTGACCCTCCATTCACCTGCAAGCAGGGTGGGGAAGCTTCTGGAAGCCTCTTATGTGTCTGGCATTTTATAGTTTTTCAGACACTTCCCACGCATTTCCTCCCCACACCTAGCCCGGGCATTTCACAGGAGAGGAAACCCCAGCTCAGAAAGGCTCTGGGGCTTGCCCAAGGCCAGGAGAATCCTAGCCCTCCGTTGCAGCTCTGTGGGCCTCTGGGTTTCCATCACCTCACGGTGCAGTAGGAGTTCAGTTCCCATCTCTGTCAGCCATCAGCTGTGTGGGCATCTCAGTGGCCACATGTGTAGAAGGGATATAATAATAACATCTCCTCCCTAAGGCCACCGTGAGGACCAAGATGCGGGAGCCCTTAGCAGAGAGCTTGGTACCTGCCTACGCCTCTCCCCCAGCCCCCCAGCTTCCAACAGGTCTTGCCCCCACCACTCTGCTCCCCTGCAAAAGGACCTGGATCCTGTGCCAGAGGAGGGTGGGGATCAGGGGAGCACGTGCCTTCATCGCTGAGGTCTGGGATGGGCGCCCAAGATAAATCCTCGTCATGGCTATTTTTTCTCCTGAAACCATTTGCTAAAGACTTAATGACTGTCAATAAGTAGCTTGTTGCATCGGCAGCACCGTGAGTTCGCAGAGGTTCATGGTGAAGCATTGAGGGGACCTAGCTGCCCAGAGCAGGCTCGGGGTGCCACCACGCCCCCCTCCCACGTGGGCGCCCCGCTCTGCACATGTCTCTACAGGGAGGGGACTGCCTCCCGTTGCCCAGGTCAGGGGTCCAGCCACTGCAGCCCCACCCCACATACTGGCCCCACATCTGGGAGGGCTGCTTGGGGGGCGGTGACGACCCCCACCTCCCCACCCAGGCTGTGTTCACCCGAGACCCACCCCCTCCTGGATTGGAGCAGCGGGGCCGCCCGCCCCACCGCAGACAGCAGACAGGCTGCACCTCGGCCAGGCCTGGCAGCGCCTTCCACTCCTGGTTCAGAGCTGTCTCGGGTGTCAGATGGGCTGTGATTCCAGGTGAAGACATCCACCACGCCCCCCAGCTCGCGTGCCCCCCAGCTCGCGTGCGCGCGCGCGCGCACACACACTCAGTGCCTTCCTGCTCTCCCTGCCTCCCTCTTCTGCCCCTCCCTCTGGCTGGGGGAGGGGGTCGCCCGCACTCTCACGCTCCCACCACCTCCCATCTCCTAGGCTCTGTCTCCTGCCCTGTCCTTCCTCATCCCGCCCTGCCACTGTTCCCTGGGGATTGCCCCTTCTCTTCCCTCCCAGATTGATTAGCTGGTGGCACTATCAAGAAAGGCAGCTCCAGATAAGGTTCCCAAGGCTGCAAGTCGGCACCTGGGGCCACTCCAGCGTGGAGAAAAGAGGGGGTTACCATCTCCCACCAAGTCCCCTACAGTTCTGAGCACCGCCAGCTAAGCCCAGAGGCTGACCCTGGCCAGGCTGGGAGGTCTGCTTGGGGGCATAGGCCCACAGTGGAGGAGGGTGTGCCCATCAGGGGGTGTAGCCCAGACCTGAGCACCAGGCTGGCAGCCAGCCCAGCCCCAGCTCCTCCACCCTCACCAGGGAGAGAAACAGAGAGACACAGCCAGGGAAGTGAAACCAGGACCCTCCATGCAAGCTGGAAGAGATGGAGGCAAAAGCCCCTCAGCATGCAGAGCCCTTCCTGTTTCTGCCTGTGCCTCCCTGGCCTCAGTTTACTTGTCAGTCGAATGGGAACACTGGCCTTGCAGGCTTTGCAGGGCAATCTGAGATTCACTCAGCAGTAAATACGTGTGACAGTAATAACAGCCTCCATCGTCATCCCAGGCTCCACGCTGCACCAGGCCTTACATGCCCAATATCCCTTAGTTCCTGATATCAGCTGGCAACACAGGTGTGATGGACACCTCCATTTTAAAAGGTTGGGGCATGGTGAAAGCTGGGCCAGCGGCAGGGAGTGAACCAGCCAGAGTATCTGCCAGGTCTGATAGGTGTAAGTGTCCCCCAAGGTGGAAGGGTGGGCCTGGCAGGATGCTGGGTGTGGTCGGGGCCACCTCACCCCCAGCTCCCCAACACCTAGCACAGAAAGGGTTTCTGGCACTGCCTGGAGGCTCTGCGTCACCCGAACAGAAGGCAGGGCCCCTGCCAACTCTCCCTTCTCATGACTCCTGCCAATTCAAACGCTGTATCTCAACACCATTAATTTACATTTTGATTCAACTTTCTTAATTTCACTCTAACTTCGCACAACTCTAGTTTGAGAATCATTTTAATGTATTTATCTGTGAGGCAATTTGTTAAATAACCCCCAAGACTCGGTGGTTTTCCGTTCTGAGCTTTTATTGCCAGGCTGTTTTAAATTAAATTAGTTGTCGGGGTCCCTGAGTGCATTGTAACAGGGATGAGTTCACTGCCAGCCCCCTCATAAAAGTTGAGCGAATGCGGGACGGGAGCAGGAAGTGGGCCGCTCAGCTCTTCCGGGACCCCCTCAGTGCCCATTCTTGGGGTGCAGGGGGTGGTAAGCCACTCATAGTCTATAAAGCAAACAGCTCTGGTGTGTGCCCGACTCTGCAACCCTACGGACGGTAGCCCGCAGGCTCCTCCGCCGCCGCATTCTCCAGGCAAGAATACTGGAGTGGGTTGCCATGCCCTCCTCCAGGGGATCTTCCCAACCCAGGGATCAAACTGGTGTCTCGTCTATCTCTTGCTTTGGTAGGCGGGTTCTTTACCACTAGTACCACCTGGGAAACCCAACATCTCTAGAGCCATCCCCAATTTCCAGGTGGGGCCACGCCTGCCTGCCAGGCCCCCAAGGGCTGCTGCAGACTGGGGCAGCTCCTTTCCTGGGCTTGTGCTGGGGACACCAGGTGGTGTGTGTGCAAGAGCCACCGGCCATCACCCCGAGGGCAGCAGGGAGCCAGAGCCTGGTCTCTGCTTTGGGTCCCCAGCCCCAGGGAGAACTGTTGGCAACTGGGAAGGTGGCTGAGGTCTGCCCTCCCTTGTTCTGTTGTCTGAGCTGGCATCCGTGCTGGCTGTCACCTGGGCCGGGGGCACAATTTGTGAGCCGAAAGGCGCAGGTATTGAATCTGTATTTCATTTTCACATCAGTAGCTGCTATTTGCCTGATAATGGACTCCCACTCACCGCTCCTCAGGGCAGACCGAGGAGCGGGGAGGAGGCCCAGTGTCCTGCTGACAAAGCTGCTGTGCCCATCAGGCTGGCGGGTACCCATTGGGCCAGCGGGTGCCCAGCAAGGCTCACCCCGCCCATGTGCCAGTGCTGCCTGCCCCCACAGGTGGGCACCCTGGCGTCCCACCCACCACCATCCAGCCTGCCTCACCCCCAGCTGCATTCAGCCAAGCCAGTCCCAGCTCAGGAGGAAACAAGACTCAGATTCTGCCCTTTAAACCTCACATACCGTAGGAAGGTACCAGTTCCTGGCAAATGGACCAGGACACTGGTCACTAGGAGTCACTGGACTCCCCACTGGTCTCCCCAGGGTCCGCCCAGCATGGGGGAAGGGCTGGGATTTTGGTGACACTCCAGCCCCTCCCTAGCAGTGCCTGGCAGGGATGGACACAGCAGGGTCCTGTGCATGGGATAGCAGGGCCCCTGGTTATCTGTGTGGGCACTGCCGCCAGATGCCTGGGTCTGAATCCCGGCTCTGCTGCTCTCCAGCTGAGTGATCTCAGGCCGTCTGCTTTGCAGACAAGCAGCCCTTCTGTAAGATGCATCCTCAGAGGAGCCTTGTGAGGATGAAGTGGCTCCAAGTGTGCAGAAGCACCTGGAAGCAGTCTGCCTCCCTGTGCTCTCACGCTTCCTAGGGGCAGACATCTCCCCAGGAGAGTAACTCTTTAAACACACCTTTAGAGCCACTTAGCAAACTCCTATTCATCCATCAATGCCCACTCAGAGGTCGCCTCCTCTGAGAAGCCTTCCTGAGGCAGGATGAGTACTGCTCTCGTGGTGCTGCAGTGAACCTTACCACATCCTCTCCCACCAGCTGGTTGTGTATTGAGGGATGGTGGAATCTTTTTCATCTTTTAAACCTTCTCTAACTCAGGACACAGAGAAGGCAGTGGCACCCCACTCCAGTACTGTTGCCTGGAAAATCCCATAGACGGAGAAGCCTAGTAGGCTGCAGTCCATGGGATGGCAAAGAGTCGGACACAACTGAGTGACTTCACTTTCACTTTTCACTTTCATACATTGGAGAAGGAAATGGCAACCCACTCCAGTGTTCTTGCCTGGAGAATCCCAGGGATGGGGGAGCCTGGTAGGCTGCTGTCTATGGGGTCGCACAGTCGGACACGACTGAAGAGACTTAGCAGCAGCAGCAGCGACTCGGGACAAGCACACACTGCCACATTCAGCGTGGCCTTCATGAATGTTGGGTTTGGGAGGGGAGGAAGGAGAGGAGGGAACGCTTAAAAGGCAGATCTGACCACGTCAGTCCCTGCTTACAGCCCTCCAAGCCCCCAGCCACCTCTGAACAAAGCTCAGCCTCCTGCACATGGCCTGCCACCACCCTGCCCCAGCCTGCTGCCCTCCTCCTCACCTCTCACGCTCAGCGTTCCCCCAGCTCATGACCTCTGCCCCTTTACCCCTGAGCCTCTCCTACCCTGGCCCTTCTCTTGAAATGCTGTCCTGCAGCCTTTTCCTCGGCTAGCACCACCGCCGCACCTCCAGATCCACGTCCAGCCCACTTCTGCTCTGGAAAGCCTTTCCGAGGCCCTGCACGCCAGGCACCTGTTATGGTTTCCTTCATGACAGTCCATGTCCCCAGCCCCATCACTGCCCCATGTCTGGCCTGTCCCCCCACTAGATTGCACTGGGAGGGGTGGAGGACAGGACTCGGATCCATCTCAGGGGCCACGGTGTCCCTCCGGCCTGGCTGGCATGTCCTAGGTGGGCTCTGGAGGCACTCAGTGAATGAAGGAAAGGAAGGAAGGAATCAGCGATGGTTTAAGGTCTCTGAAACTCTGGGCTCCGGGCCACTGAGTGCCCCGGGTGTTGTCTGGCAGCCCCCTCTCCGCCAGCCTCCGCTGGGAATGGGTGTCAGGCCTCGCTGCCTTCTGGTGAGGCAGGGGAGAGGGGAGCGGGGAGCCAAGAGTGTTCTCTACTCTGGACTGTTCCATGTCTGGCCAGAGGCCGCACCCTCTGCCCCTGCTCTTGACGCTGTCGGGACGTGCTCTGGGTTTTCACGGGGCTGGAGAGGAGACATCACGACCAGCAGGCAGGCCTCTGGCCTGTGCATCATGCACACACACACACCCGTCCCCACAGGCCCAGCCAGGGCAGGCCTGAGGCCTGAGGGCTCTGGCAACTTGGCCAAGAGAAAACAAAAGACTGCTTCTTCCAGGTGCAGAAGGCCAAAGTTGAGGAGTCAGGGCCCCGGCCCCACTGTGGACACGGATTAGCCTCCAGGCCCTATGCCCCCTCCCTGTGGAGCCAGAGGCACTGGACACATCTACCCATAACAAGCAGACCCTCCCTGGGTGAGACACCTGCGCCCCCCACCCCCCCGGCACCCACAGGGCTGCACACGGAGCTGGCATCGCTTGCTTGCTTTCTGTCCTACAAAGATCCAGCGAGATGCGCTCTCTCCCCGCGGCCACCTGACAACAAGGGGATGCGATTCATTGTCACCTCTCCGTCTATCACCGGTTCCTTTTCAAACCTCTCCACAGCTCACTGGGGAGGGCCCGGCTCATCCCCTGCCCTCTGCCACCCTTTCTGGGGCCAGGGAGGAAGCGGGAGGCTTTGTCTGTGCTAATTGCATTGTTAGACCGAAGGTGCTTATGCTCGGCTGTCTAATTTGGGGCCTTTATTAAACATGATTGCTGGCTGACAGGCAGGGAAGAGAACCAGCCTCGCTGCCCGTGTAGGGGGAGCCAGATTCAGCACACGGCGAGGCCTGTCCCTGCCACCCCCCACTTCTCTCCCCCTCCGGCACACACACCCATGTCACGCACCCCTCACTCATCTCCAGGGGGGTTTATTCCCACAAGGGTTTCAGCAAGCAGAGGGGGAGGAGCTGCTAGGAGGGTCACTGCCCAGTAATGGGGGCTTCTTGGGGGCCTGGAGACTGACTGCCCTGCTCTCACGCCTTGATGAACTCCTGTTCATCCTTCAGGAAGAAGCACGACGTGCCCTCCCCTGCAAGTCTTCCTCCTTCATTCCTTGGGCTGCCCTGACATCTGCTATGGATGCGGGGAGTGGCACTTCCAATGAACAGGCAGTCTTCCAGGTGTTTTATGACTGTTAACTCCTGTGGGCAATGTTAACCCTAGGAGGAACACACTCTCCGCACTGCTCGGATGAGGAAACTGATGCACAGAGTGGTTCAGCGACCAGCCCGAGGGCACACAGAGCCTAAGTCCGCCCTGCTCCTGCGTCTATGCCCGTGACCACTTAGCCGCAGCCTTTCCATTGCCCACGTTGCACTGAAGGGCTCCATTCGGAAGCGCCTGAGCAGGAGGGAGGGCAGGAGTGGGGCCTTGTCCCCTTGCGGCTGGGGTGTCCCATGTTGGTCTCATTGAATGTCAGCTTGTCATTGTGGCTCCCCCCACCCCACGCCTGAAACCCAGCCTGCACAGGGTGGGCGTTCAGGAAGTGCTGACCGAGAGAGAGAATCTCACTCTCACTCTCACCCCAGTGTGGGTGCCAGCGTGCAGGAGGAGGCTGGGCTGCACTGGCTGGAATCTGTGACATTTCCTTCAACCTCGTATGCGGTGGGATGTGCCCTGTCCACATCCAGGTGGTCCCAGGGTGTGGGTGGAGGACTTGGCAGATAGGAGACCTGGGATTCGGATAAGCCCAGTCCAAGTCAGCCCACATACTCAGGGCTCCCTCTAGGAGGCACCCAAGGCTCATCACTTGTTCAGTGATGCCCACACTTCACATTGATTGAGCACTTACTGCATGCCAGGTACTGTGCAGGGTGCAGGGGGCTGCTTGGAGAAGCAAGGGGAAGGCACAGCCTTTACAGGGTGGCAGGACCAGGGGCTAGTGTAGGAAGACAGCTGTATGCCCAGCTGGAGGAGTGAAGAGGAGGGACCCCTGTCTAGGGAAGTTGGAGAAGGCTTTACTTAAGAGGGGGCCTTTTGAGCAAGGCCAGACAGTCATCCAGGTAGAGAAGGGGCCAAGGCATGCCACGCAGAGGCTTGGGCAGAGTCTCAGGCATGAGCAAGACAGTATTTGGAAAATTAGCCAACAGAAGGAATGGAAAGGAGGGGTGGTGGGGTGGCCAGGTACCTGGGTGTGTTGGTTACTCCTTTGAAAAGTAAACAGGACTTGATATTCCACTAAGGGATGCTGGGGGTGGGGGCGGGGAGTCCCCTGGCTGCCTAAACTGGGGCCTAGAAAGATGTTTTAAAATGCAGATCATACCACCCGCAGATAATCCAATCCTGCAAATTGGCGGGGGTGGGGGTCTACACCCAGGACCATGCATTTCGAACAAGGCCCTGGCTACGGTTAGAGGCAGATGACTTAGAAAGCCCAAGCCGGCGCAAGGAGTGACCCGAGGCTCCGGAGGCTGGCCTGGCGTCGCAGCAGGCCAGGCCTGCTCCTCTCCACTAGCAGAAGGGCCCTCACCTCCAGCTGGGGGCGGGACGGAGGCCTAGCGTGAAGGAAGGGCGGACGGCAGCAAAGTCAGCGCGCGGCGCATCCATCTGCCCTGACAGCCAGCAATTACACCGCGTGATCGCCAGATTACTCCAAATGCATTTATTACAGGGGTTAGAAGCGGGGGACTTATTTACTGGCAAATCCATACTCATTACAAGACTCAGCCTAGCCTAGACTGAAAACAGCTCAACTGAAACAAATAATTACCAAAGTCCTTCCAGCACGAGGCTCTCAGGTGGTTGGGGAGAGCGGTGGAGGGGCACCGGGCACTCTCCATGAAGAAGAGGGAGGAACAGGCCTGGGTGAAATATACCCTGCCGCCCGCCGGGAGACGATGCGATGCGCATGCCCGCCCAGGGTATGAATATGCAAATAAGCCCCGCAGGGTGGGTGGGCTGACACGCTGGGCACCGAGGGCTCGGGTCCGCCGCCCACACGCGCCGTGGCCGAGAGGCGTGGGGAAGGGGAGCGACCGGGGGCAGCGTTCCAAGACCCGGCCTCGGAAATGCAGCGCACGTCCTGAATTGTCCCAGGAAAGATACACTGGGCGGGGCACAGAGATCAAGCCCCCAAGCTGAATGAATGAAAGGATAGCCTAGACAGGCCTTGCCTGTCTGTATCTTACAGGCCTGAGGACGGCTGGGGGGTGTGGAGGGGCCACCTCCTAGGGTGTCGCGGGGCTGGGGTCTTCTCCGGGTACTCCTACCAGGCGCACGGAGTTCTGACCTTGTAGCCACACCGCTGACATTCACTGGGCATCCNTATCTCACAGGCCTGAGGACGGCTGGGGGGTGTGGAGGGGCCACCTCCTAGGGTGTCGCGGGGCTGGGGTCTTCTCCGGGTACTCCTACCAGGCGCACGGAGTTCTGACCTTGTAGCCACACCGCTGACANGATAGCCTAGACAGGCCTTGCCTGTCTGTATCTTACAGGCCTGAGGACGGCTGGGGGGTGTGGAGGGGCCACCTCCTAGGGTGTCGCGGGGCTGGGGTCTTCTCCGGGTACTCCTACCAGGCGCACGGAGTTCTGACCTTGTAGCCACACCGCTGACATTCACTGGGCATCCTGGGCGCTGTAAACTTGGGGATATCACATTGGGGTCTCGGGCCTTCCGCACCTACTTGGAACTATGGAAATCCAGAAAAAAGAAAAATCAAGAAATTTGTTTTTTTAAGGACTGGACTCCTGCTCCCATTTGACAGATGAGAAAATTGAGGCGGGGCCGGCCGCAGTCTGCGTGCACCGGAGTGCAGCCCCTGGGCCTCCCGGGTGGCGGTATTGGCGATCGGTGCCATGCGTGGAGAGCTGTCAGGATGATTGAAATGTGGGCTCGGCCTTTCTGCCCGCTGGGCAGATGCTGGCACCACCACCCGCGCCTTAAATATTCATTCACTTGACAGAACACTAATTAAACAAAGTAAGGTGCATTATTACTTGATTAAAATTTTTATTGGCAGCTTAATTGGTCTGTTAGTTGCCCCTTAGGGAGTTGGTCACCCGCTTCCCCCTCCCCACGCCGTGTGGGAGGGGGCCCCTAGCCATCCTTGCGCCTTCTAGCCCTTCCCGGCCTGTGGGGTCACCCGGGAGCCCCGCCCCCCCTGTCTCTTATACACATCTGGCCCAGCCAATGAAACTATGATGGGTAGATGGAAAACAGATCCTTTTCCTTCCCTATACCTCTCTACTTGGCTAGCTTGGGCTTCCTTACAGCATGGCACCTTAGGGCATTTGAATTTCTTACATGGAAGCTGGCTTGCCTTGCAATGAGGATTCCACAGATGTGGGCTAAAGTTGCACAGCTTTTTATGACCTAGCATTGGAAGTCACCTAGCATCACTTCTATGATATTCTATTGGTTAAAAAAAAAAAAATCAGTTGCAGGGCCAACCCATGTTTTAAGGGTTCTAACTGTGCACGTGCGTGCTAAATTGCTTCACTCACATCCAAGTCTCTGCAACCCTTCAGATCATAGCCTTCCAGGCTCCTTTCTCCATGGGATTATCCAGGCAAGAATACTGGAGTGGGTTGCCATGTCCTCCTCCAGGGGATCTTCCTTACCTAGGGATCGTACCTGTGTCTCCTGCACTGACAGGCGAATGCTTTACCACTGGAGCACTGGAGGAAATTACATTTCCCTTCAAATTCCAGGATGCATGGCTTATTCCAGGAGGCAGGACAATCTTTGAAGACTTGCTACCACATCCAAGCACACTTTTAATTAAGTCCATTCACCTTACCAGTATATTCTGCTGGGTTTTTCTCCTCATTTCCAACCATCCTGATGGTCTTTTAAAGACTTCATATTTCAATCTATATAGAATTTTGCACCCTTCTGGGTGCAAAAAATTTGCATTGCCATCTCCAGAACTCCTGCAGAAAAAAAATTTGGGTGAGAATGTTAAATTATCTAGAAGGCTATTAAATGATGTCCTTTAGAAGGATATCTTATGATGTCAAATGTGGCACTCCTGGAGAATACCAAAGTCAACTTTTTTCAGTAATTACTACTTCTGGACCTAAGAATGAATTTTCATCAATCAACCCTTATCAGATATTTTAGAGAGAATATATTGTGGTTCTTAAAAAGAACTAT
>SJYW01056130.1:516813-534213 GCA_006410735.1 Raphicerus campestris | reverse complement strand
GGCTGCACCTCCAAATGCGCATCCCAAACACCTCGGAGGGGAAGGCCTCAGTTTGATGGGCCTGGAGCCCCGGGTGACCTAACCATCTCCGGGCTTAGACCTTGGGTTCCCTGTGTGCTCCACCGCAGGGCTGCCCCTACATGCCCTCTATCCAGGCACCTCCCTGCCCACGGCCTCTGTTCCCCCAGTCAGAGTGGGGGTGCCTTGCAGGCAGGTATGGCTGGGGGACCCAGACCTCGCCTGGCCCAGCTGTGGAAGGCCCTGGGAATGCCCCCCCAGAACAGGTCCAGTCTCCCACCTCCTAGACAAGTACGCCTCTTGGTGCCACCCCTCTTGGGGGCTCGCCACCTCTGGAGTCAGTAGCTGGACACACCCACCCTAAGTGGAGCTGGAACCTGCGTGTTCCCTCTTCACAAACCACACCTCACAGGTGCTTCTCCCACCTGCCCCTCAGGGTGATGGTGGTCTGGAGCCAACCTTTGCCCCTCTCAAACCAGCTGCCCTTTCCCTCTGTCTTCTCCCAGGTCTATCTTCTGGAGGGCTCACGTCAGAGAAGGACCAGGGGCTACTCCACACCTTTAGCACCAGTCAAACCCCTGGGTGAGCCTCAGTTACATGCTAAATCACTTCGGTCGTGTCCGAGTCTTTGCAACCCTCTGGACTCTACCCCCGCCGGGCTCCTCTGTCTGTGGGATTCTCCATCCGAGAATACTGGAGTGGGTAGCCATGCGCTTTCTCCAGGGGATCTTCCCGACACAGGGATCAAACGTGCGTCCCTTATGGCTCCTGCGTTGGCAGCCGGGTTCTTTATCACTAGTGCCACCTGGGAAGCCTTGAGTCTCAGTTTACCCCAGTGCAAAATGGGTGCCCGAACTCATCCAGCAGGCATGGCTCGACTGTGGGGCGCTGAGGCAGGAAATTGCCCTCTCCACTCTGAGCTCTCATCTCACCTGCTGCCAGGGCACTGCCTCCATCACCCCACCTTACAGATAAGACAGTGACATGTTCGGGGTCGTCTGGGGTGTGGGGCGCCCAGGAGAGAGAGAAAGCAGGCTGGGTGGTGGACTGGCAAGACTGGGGGATGCTACTGGTAAGCCAGGGGTGGGCAAAGCTCTGTCCGCTCTGTTCACATGCCGGCGTGCCAGCTCCTTAGCCCATTCAGCAAACGGTGAACCTGCTCTGGGGGTGGGGCCGGGGAAAAAAATGGGCCTTCCCAGCATGGCCTGGGTCTGGGTCACACCCTGACCTTCACCATGCCCGCTACTGCCACCATCCCCACTGCTGGCCCCACTCACCCTGCTGCGGCCCTCTCCAAACCCGCCTGCCTGCTCTCCAGAGACAATCCAGGCCTGGCCGATGACAGAGGAATCGTCTGGCAGCCCCAGAAGCCGCCGCTGGCGAGCAGGAGGCGAGGTAATTGGCATCGCCGGCTGCGGGAGCAGGAAATGAGCGGCCGCAGCCTGTGTGGAGCGGGAAGCTGTTCAGTGTCATCGGCCTTATCTGGGAACAGGCTGCCCAATTACAGGGCCCTGCCCGCTACACCCAACAGCTGCCGGCTCTCCGCTGCCCCCCTCCCCGCTGTCCTCACAGCATCTCGGGGCCTGGGGGGGCATCTGCTGCCCCTGCCAGAAAGGACCAGGCAGCTGCCCAGGGAGAGGCCTGCCCTGATAGCCACCATCCAGGTACGCAGCACAGGTGTGCCCCCCACCCCCGGCCAGGCCTGGCATACAGGGCAGCAGTCACCAGGTCCAGCCCTCCTCACCTCCGGCTGACTATCCAGGCCGAGCCCTGCCCAGGGCTGCCTCTTCTCATAAGTGTCAGGAGTACTCAGGTCAGGAGCCAAGATGAGAAGAGAGGGGCACACAGTTGGGTCCCCGGTCGCCCCATCTCAGGGTTCCCTCACAGGAGAATGAGCGGGTCACCCCGCTCAGCTGCCTCGCCCTCTCTGCCAGCCACTGAAGGAGAGGATTCATAACTCCGTGGGTGGACAGTGCTCAGCAACGCAGCGCCACTGGGGGCTGTGACAGTCTGTCATATATTAGGAAAACAGGACGCTAATGGGCTTGCAAGTGCCACAGCGCAGCCCGATATTAGCAGATCACGCTGTGGCTCACAGGCCGGGGAGGGGACAGCGGGCCCAGCAGGGCCGGGCCACCCTTCCAGACCAGTGATGGGGCGGGGAGGCGGGGAGCCTGGCTGCGCTGTGTGCAGCCCAGAGGCCCGGGGGTGGCACACGGGAACGAGAAGCTGGCTCTGGAATTGGACCCGACTTGAGTTCAAATCCTGCGCCTTCGCCAGTTTGGCCCTCCACTTCTGCATCTGTCCGCGTGGTCGTGAGAACTCAGCGGGCTCCTGGACCAAAGGCTCAGACAGTGCTGAGCTTGGAGTCAATGCCCAACATGTGACAGTCCCCGCCCCCCTCCTCCCGCAAGCGCTCCAGCATCCCTGCTGTCAGGCCCTCCTTTCTGGGAAGGTCTCTGTCAGACCTGCAGACAGAAAGGGGGACCCTGCCTGAGGGACACCTTCCCACAGTCCCCCTCCACCGTGGCCCTCGGGGTGAGGGGTGCCGGGGCGGGGTTGCCTTAAGGACACCCACTTAAGTGCCCTCTGGGGCTCCCCGAGTTGCATAAGAGTCCCCTTCCTTCGTGTAAGAGTCTGTGTCCTTTATGTGAGAGTCCCCTTCCCTTCTCCAGACAGAGAGGGACCAGATGGCCTCAGGATCTCGCCCCTCCGCCCCTGTCTCTTCGCCTGAAAAGAGGCCATGATGGTTTCTTTGGCCCCAGAGAGCCCTGACTCCCCGGGAGCTTCCCCTGGACTGGGATGGGGGGGGGTCTGTCTGGCTCCTCTCTCTGTCCTAGAGCTGGTACCAAGTGGTCACTTCCCACAAGCTCTGATTCCCCCTCATGAAACCGCTTATCAAGCCGGAGCCGTGCACAAACAGGGCAGACGAGGGTCCTGCCAGTCCTCTGGCTTGAGCACAGGAACCTCACTTTCTCAGTCCACAGATGGGGGGAACTAGGAGGAACCGCAGTAGGCTGTCCCCTCCCCATATTCAGCCTCCAGCCAACTCTCTCCAGAGACCTGCCAGCCTTATAAACTAGCAGCTTGCTGAGGCCAAGAGTGGCACAGGGGCGACCGAGGGTCACCTGATGGGCATGCTGAGAGCAGGCTTAGTGATAATCGGTGTGGTGCAGACTGGCTTGCAGGGAGAGGCCTGGTGGCGAGGTGACCAAGGGAGGCTTCTCAGCAGAGGTGGCATGGGAACAGAGACCAGAAGGAAGGCTGGGCAGGGGTGCTGGGGTGGGAAGGCCGGGCCTGTCCTTGTGGCAGTGCATCTGGAGTGTAGACCAGCCACGAGCCTGGAGCCCTGAGTCTGGCATAGACGTAATTTATAAGACAGACTGGGAACCTTCGCAGGGGGGCGGGACAGGCCCCTCACTCGGTGCCTCAGCCAGTTCACACCTCCCGAGTGCCAAGTCAGGGAGACCCCAGGATTGGCCAAGCACCTCCACTGTGTTCTAAGTTGTCTCCAGTGGTCAACTGGGGCCCTGGGGCCCCCTCTGTCCCTCAACCTGTTGGCATCTTCACCACAACCAGCCCACTGCCACCACATTCAGGACCTCCCCCCAGAACCCCACGAGGGCTGGGTGGGGGGCCGGGTGGGGCTCGTGGCCCACCTGGCCCCCGGCTGTCACTCACAGATGGAGACCCGGGCTCCGTCTCCCCGTCCGTCTGTCCACTCTCTTGTGGAGCCTCCTGTTTGTGCAGCTGCTCCTTATTCCTCACCACCCTCCTCCCTGCAGACAGCTTGGTTGGGCTGTGGGTGTGAATTTCCACTAGGAGGGAGGGGCTGTTCCTTCTGTTGCTGAAGCCTGGGGAGGGAGCAGGGAGCCTTGCAGAGGGAGGGCTGGGGAAGAGCACAGGGTTTCCCGAAGAGGTGGGGGGGGGGCCCGAGGAGGGGCTGCAGAACAGGGCTGAGATCCAGCTCCCTCTGCCCCTTCTGTGAAGCCAAACAGGCGGGGCACCCAGGGCTGGATGGCCCCAGGCTGAGAGCAAAGCGGGCTGTGGTCCCTTCAGTCTTCTAATGCATCCCTCTGGCAGTCCTTCCCCACAGGGAGGACAAGCTGTGATCCCATTTTGTGGATGGGTGGCCCAAGACCCGAGGAGGATTAATAATGTCTCCTGGGGACCCAGTTGCTCACAGAGCTCCTCAAGTGCCCGGCCCCCGTGGCTGTCAGGGGGAGCCAGCGTGTCCCCAACTCAGCTGCATCCAGGCTGCTCCGGGGGTACAGGAGCACACCCCAGCAGTCACGAGCCAGGCCTGGTGTTAAGAACTGACCCGGAGCAGTGCTCTGTGTATGGAGAGGGGGCTGAAGCAGTGCAGGAAAGCGGGGAACAGAACCACCCTCCAGCCATCCGTCCTCCATGGACATTTACTGCTGGTCTAACGTGCCAGGCCCTGGGGACCAGGAGAGAGCGGGGCTCCTGCCTCTGCAGAGCTCGCTCCCTGGCGGGGACAGACAATGGGTAGGAGCCAAGCTATAGATAGAAAATGTCACTTTGTGCCCAGTGCTGGGCAAGGACACAGGCGAGGTGCTCCCCAGCTCCTCCTGGGCCCTATGCAGTGGGCCATGTGCGATGGGGACAGGCAGACCCTGAGCTGCCTGCTCCCACCCCAGCTCAGGCTCCGCCTCCCCTCCCTACCCCCGGGCTGTGCAAAGCTCCCGTCCCCTGTGGTTCCTGCTAATGAAGGGCAACTCCACCCACCCAGAAACCAAGCTGCTTCCAGCTGGTATTTAAAGAGGTGTCTCTGAGTGTGATGATGGCGCTTGTTCCCGGTCCTGTCTTCTGCCCACCCCGCGGTGTCCCTCTCAAGGTAAACGAGACAGCGGAGGACAGAGCTACTGGCTGCCCTGTACCCCTGCTCTGGTCCCAGGGGAGCACCGCATCCAGGCCAGGCTCCCTGTGTGGGGCACAGCAGATTCCAGGACAGCTAAGGCCTAAGGCTGCTCTCAGGTCACATCAGTTGGCTATGAATGAGGGTCAACTTCTGGATCAGGACTAGGGAAGCAGGGAAGGCTTCCTGGAGGAGGCAACGTCAGCACAGAAAAGAAAAGGCAGGTGGCGGCCAGACTTCAGTGCATTGGGAAGTGACAGGTGGGAGATTTCATCAACCGTTTCAAGAAATTCAGCTGTGAGGGGAAAGAGAGAAAGAAGGCTGCAGCTAGAGGGAAAGAGGAGGTTCCGGGAGGATTTGGGTTTTTTTAATGTTTATTTATTTATTTGGCTGTGTTGGGTCTTAGTTGCGGCACATGAGGTCTTCATTGCATCATACAGGGTGTTTCATGGGCTCGCTAGTTGTGGCCCCTGGGCTCAGCAGCTCAGTGGCATGTGGGATCTTAGTTCCCCCACCAGGGACCGAACTCACGTCCCCTGTATTGCAAGGTGGATTCCTAACCACCGACCACCAGGGAAGTCCCAGGGAGAATGTTTTTAACAGGAGGCACTCAAAGTCCTTAAAAGCTGCCCAGAAAATGGTATCTGAGGAGGGCTGGCCACTCAAGAAAAGAGGAATTTCAAAGGGAAGACCCCTCAAGGTAGGAAGGAAAGGGCTGCCCAGGCAGGGGTGGAGACCAGGAGCAAGAAAGTTTAGAGACTGGGTAGGTAGCAAGAAGAGGGGAATTTCTGTCTTCCCTGAGAAGTGATAGACGAGGTCATCTTTCTCCCCAGGAAGGACTTGCCCATTTAAAAGATGAGGAAACTGAGTCCCAGGAAGGTTCCAAGGCTTGCCCTTGGCCCAAAGATTCTCTGGGACTCACTGGCTGGCTACCAGCCTGTACCGTCAGGCATCTCTGGCCTGAGAGGGGATGAAAGGGGTGAGGGCCGGAGGGCACCCTCCAGGGAGCCCAGTGCCCCCGCTGTTGATATCTGCTGGAAACACCGCCCGGCGTTTGTAGGGCAGCATGTTTCCCTAAGCTCTCAGATCATCAAGCTCGCTGCTGAGCGCAGCCTCCTGGGGAAGCGGCAGCTGCCTTCTTCACAAACTTGTTAATAATCCCTGCTGTCAGGAGGTCCTTCCTCTGTCTAACCTAAATCTCTCCTGTTGTGGCTGAGCCAACGGTCTCTACACAGCTTGGCCGTCCTGGAGTGGCTGCCATCGCCCCGCTCTGGAGGCCCACACTCCCCTGTGCCCTCGGCTGTGGGCAGATGTGTGCTGAGGCCGCACCCTCCCCACACTGGTGGGGGACCTTCTTCCCGGGTGCCTGTCTCCCTGGTCTCTTCCCAGAGCTCCTCTCTGAGCTGAGACCTGCCCTCTGAGCCCAGCTACCACCCAGCTCCTCTCTCCTGCCTGGTCGGGGAAGCCTGGGCCATTCACAGGCTGGGGCACCTCCTGCCACTCAGGGTCAGCTCTTGCTTCCTGAACCCGGCTGGAGATAAGAGTCAGGGGCACCACCTGGGTGGAGACTCAAGCGGTGCCCAGTGGGCAGGAGGGACCTGGTGAGGATGGCCCCCCCCAGGCCATGGCGAGGTGGGCAGGACGGTGTGGAAGGACCCCAGGAAGTGGCCTCACATCTCAGCCCTGTTGCTAGCTCCTGGTGACCCTGAGCAGACTCTTCCCCTCTCCATCTCCTTCCCCACCTGCAGGCGAGTAGGGGCTCTGGAGCCGAAGGCTGTAGGGCCAGGCCGGAGGGGCCAGAGAGGGACTCCAGTTTCCCTGAACCCCCGCCCCCAGGCAGTCACACCTGCTGGGGACCCACTGAGCAAACATCTCCCATGGATCTCCCAGGCAGGATCCCTGCATTCCCCCAAACTGATCCAGCTCTGGGGCCATGTGTGCCGAGGCATCTGGATCCAGAAGCATCCGTGTGGCCTCAGACCGGCCCTGCCTGCCCGCCCCCATCCAGGCCTGGGTTCCTGGCCCCACTCCCACAGGGCGCACGGACCTCCCTGACCCCGCATCTCAGGCCCTCAGGACCGCAGGCCTGGCCTGGCAGCCACCTCCAGATCCCAACCTGCAGGAAGCCGTGGGCTGTGACAGCCCCGTCTGCAGAGCCCAGCCTGGTTAATCTGCTTCATTAAAGACACTAATTAATTGGCTTAATTAAAAGGGTAACCTGGAAGCCCGCAGAACTACCTCCTAACAAGGCACGAAGCTTCACAGAGGCAGCCCTGGCACTTCACAGAGGCAGCTTCACAGAGGGGAGCCCCCCCAGCCCCCCAGCATGCCCATCCTAGGCCCCAGCCCCGGAGGACAGCCCGGACACTATCCCCAGCCTACCTTGGCCTGGTGACTGGTGTTCAGTGACACCCCCCACCCTGCACCCCACACGCCCCACAGTCAGGCCCAGCGTGCCAGGCAGGAGTCAAAAGTCCCACATTCATATGCACCACTTGGCTGCAGCTAAGAGCCCAGAATGTAAGTGGGCCGTAATTAGAGGCACAGGCAGGCTGCAGCTGATAAAGGTCAGCAGTAGAGAGGCCGAGCTTGGCCACACCATGTCTGTCCCATGGAGAGCTGGGTGGGCTCGAGCTAGGGCTCTTGGCACTGTGGCAGAATGCCACCTGGGCAAGGAGCCTGTGGACCACCAGCTCCCACGATCACGAAGCTTCTGGGGTCAAGACAACCGGGTTCAGGTCCCACCTCTAGAGACTGAGTGATTGTGGCATTCACTCTTTATTTATTCCTCTGTGCTGGGTCTTAGTTGCGGCATGTGGGATCTTTTTTAAAATATTAATCCATTAATTGGCTGCGTTGGGTCTTAATGCAGCACACTGGGTCTTTGTTGCACCGCGCGGGGTCTTTCACTGTGCACTGACCCTCTAGTCGTGACACGCTGGGTCCAGTAGTTGCGGCGCTCAGGTTGAGTTGCTCTGCGGCACGTGGGATCGTAGTTTCCCAACCAGGGATCAAACCCGTGTCCCCTGCATAGCAAGCCAGATTCTCATTCACTAAATCCCCAGGATATTTTCTCAGTTACAGCATGCGAACTCTTAGTTGCTGCGTGTGGGATCTATTCCCTGACCAGGGATCAAACACGGGTCCTCTTGCATTCCCAGGGAAGTCCCTGAGCCCTCATTCTTCATCCGCAGAACACCTGCCAGGGATGCCTGGCAACTTGCCCTCGCAGGAAGGAAGGCCCTCCCCAGCTCAGCAGAGAGTGCTGAGATTGATTAGCCATGTCTGCCCAGGGCAGTGGGTAAGGAGAGGAGGCTTNCGTGTGGGAGGCAGCTCGCGACTACGGGCTCAAGGTGGGCGGGGCTTTGAGTCCCGGTGGGCGTGGCGAAGGCGGGGCCCGGGAGGTGTTGGCCTCGGGGCGGGGCGGGGCCTATGCAGGGGCGATCCAGCTTGGGCTTCCCAGGTGGAGCTAGTGCTTAAAGAAGCCGCCTGCCGAGGCAAGAGATGTTAAGAAACAGGGTTCCGACCGCTGGCTCGGGAAGGTCCCCTGGAGGAGGGCTCGGTACCCACTCCAGTATTCTTGCCTGGATAACCCCCACAGACAGGGGAGCCTGGCAGGCTACGGTCCATAGGGTCGCGGAGAGTCGGCCACGGCGGAACCGACTTAGCACAGAGCCTCAGCGCAGGGACAGGGCCTATCGCCCCGCCCAGGTTAGAAGTCTCAACTTTTTTTTTTTTTTAATTATTAATTTTTTATACATCCATACATGACCACAGGAAATGAAGTCTCAACTTTTTTTGGCCCCCAGCTGAATTTTGTTCCCGCCGGGAGTAAAGCACCCCCCTCCCCGACGCCCTCGGGCCACCAGGCCACCCGTCCCAAGCCCTAACCCTGTTGTTTTCCCTACAAACCCAGGCCAGACTGTGCCTACCAGTAGGAGAGGACCAACCCTTTCTGACACCCTCTCCCACCTAGATCACTACCCCCAACCACCTCCCTCCTGCAACTATCTTTCCCCGGGCTAAATCTTATCGGGCTTCCCTGGAGGCTCACATGGTAAAGAATCCATCTGCAATTCCGGAGGCCTGGACTCAATCCCCGGGTTGGTAAGATCCCCTGGAGGAGGGCATGGCAACCCACTCCAGTGTTCTTGCCTGGAGAATCCCACGGACAGAGGAGCCTGGCGGGCTACAGTCCATAGGGTCGCACAGAGTCAGACACGACTAAGCGACTAAGCACACAGCAAATCTTATCCACCTCCCAGTTTAAGCACTGCCTCCTCTAGGTTGCCTTCCCTCCCCCTTTAGGCTGCATTAGGTGTCTCACCTCTGCACTTTTCAATCTTCATCAAACACACTTTGAGTGCCTAGCGCTGGTGAACCCTTCTCCCCAAGGGCTAGGACCATATTCCAAGCCCCAGCCCACTGCCCAGTGCCCCACACAAGCTGATCTCGGCCTGTCGCCGTCGTGTGCTTTCTGCAGCTACACCTAGTGGAGTCAGACCCGAACCACTTTGCATCCCAGCTGGTGCAGACCTTCATCCACTTCAACGTCACTGAGCACCGACGGGATGAGGAGAATGCCCGGGTGCTGGCGGAGCTGGTGCGGGCACGCGGCCTGCAGCTTGATGGCTGCTTTTCCTACTGGGATGACTGCCTGGTGCTCACAGCCTTGCTCTGCCAGGAGCTGGGCCTGCCCTGCAACCCGCCGGCCGCCATGCGCCTGGCCAAGCAGAAGAGCCGCACCCAGCTGCACCTGTTGTGCCGCCGTGGCCCACCCTGGCCCGCGCCCTCCCTCTATGCCGTGCCCTGCTGTCCACTGGAGAGTGAAGCCGATGTGGACAGGGCTGTCCGCCAGGTGCCCCTACCAGGCGTCATGAAGCTGGAGTTCGGGGCCGGCGCGGTGGGTGTGCGACTGGTGAAGGATGCCTTACAGTGCCGTGAGCACTTTTCCCGGATCGCCCGTGACTTGCAGGGCGAGGCTGACCACCCAGGCATTGGGCTGGGCTGGGGCAATGACATGCTGCTGATGGAGTTCATCGAGGGCACGGAACATGATGTGGATCTGGTGTTGTTTGGCGGGCGGCTGCTGGCTGCCTTCGTCTCTGACAATGGCCCCACGCGGCTGCCTGGCTTCACTGAGACCGCAGCATGCATGCCCACTGGGCTGGCCCCGGAGCAGGAGGCACAGCTGGTGCAGGCCGCCTTCCGCTGTTGCCTGGGCTGCGGGCTGCTGGACGGGGTCTTCAACGTGGAGCTCAAGCTGACCGGGGCTGGGCCGCGGCTCATAGAGATCAATCCCCGCATGGGCGGCTTCTACCTGCGAGACTGGATCCTGGAGCTTTACGGTGTGGACCTGCTGCTGGCTGCTGCTATGGTGGCCTGTGGCCTGCGACCTGCCCTGCCCGCCCACCCCCGTGCCCGGGGCCACCTGGTGGGTGTCATGTGCCTGGTGTCCCAGCACCTGAAGGCACTGAGTTCCACCGCCAGCCCCGAGACCCTGCAGGCTCTTCACGACCAGGGCCTGCTGCGCCTCAATCTGCTGGAGGAGGCCCTGGTGCCTGGCGAATACGAGGAGCCCTACTGCAGTGTGGCCTGTGCTGGGTCCAGCCCGGCCGAGGCCCGTCACCGCCTGCTGGGCCTCTGCCAGGGCCTGGGCATTGATGGGCCCCACTACCCCGTTGCCTACTTCTTGTCCCACTTCAAATAGCGCTGGGGCCAGAGGGCAGGGGCAAAGTGCTGGAGGGGGCGCTGTGGTACCCTCTGCTCCCTGGAGCTTTCCCTGCTTCTCTTCCCACGGCCCTGCCCCACCCTGGGCTGGTCCACTCTAAGGCCCCAGGTCTTTCCAGCGCCCAGGACTCTTTTGACACCAAGGCCTCCTGGACTTGAGGGCCACAAAAAAAGTATCTGGTGAGCTGCCGTGGGGCCTTCTTGCCCTTTCCAAGGCCTCCGTCCAGCCCCATGGCTGACCAGGACTCTAGCCCTGGAGAAGCAGCACCTGCACACACACACCCTGCCCCCAGGTTGGTGGGAGTAGGCCCCAACCCAGCCCATCCTTCCCACTCCCACAGGTCTGTTTCTCTTCCTGCTGCTTACAGAAGAGAGCCTGGCTGGCTCCTTGCCTTGAACAAATCCCAAGAAAACTTGAGACTAAAGCCCTCATCCTCCTACTCTCACCCCCTCAGACAGTTCTAGTTTCACCCTCTAGATAGTTCTAGAGCCTGCTGACAACTTTTGGCAGTGCCCCGTCTGCCTCATTTGGCCTGAGCAGTAGAAGCAGGTGACCTGGGGTCAGCAGTAACCAACTCCCCTCCAGGCAGACACTACTGCTCCATTCTACAGATAAGGAAACAGGCTCGGAGAGGAGCAGCCACTGCTGTGTCTTGCCACTGTGACTGAAGGGTTGAGGACAAGATGCACCATCCAGATTTCTGCTTTTACTGAGCCGTACCCACCCCCCGACTCAGCTTCTGGGGCCCGCCTACCTCCTTACCCTCATTCACATGTGGTCCTGAGACAGGTGAACACCCCTCCCGTGCACTCTGCACCTTATCCACCTGGCTGTGGTGCTTTGGCCTCAGGCACATCTAACTTGCATTGGCAGAGGAGACGACACTCCTGTCCTCCTTCGGGGGAGGCTGCCCTAAGGACTCTCTGTGCAGCACAGGAGCTTGGACAGCTCCGCAAGCATCCCTCTCCAAATAAAGGGTTATGGACTAGTGACATGTGCAGTCTGGGCCAGTTTCTTGCCACTGGGACCACACTTCTCAAGCGTAGGTAGACAGGGGATGTGGGAGGGGGAAGGAGAGGTAGTTAAAGGCTACCTGTAGCATCTAAAAAGTGAAAGTGTTAGTTGCTCAGTAGCCCGCCAGGCTCCTCTGTCCATGGGATTCTCCAGGCAAGACTACTGGAGTGGGTTGCCATTTCCTTCTCCAGGGGATCTTCCCAACCCAGAGGATTGAACCTGGGTCTCCTGCTTTGCAGGCAGATTCTTTACTGTCTGAGCCACCAGGGAAGGATAAACTGCTACCCTGTCAGGCCTCTGGGTTCACCACTGGCAAGGGGTGTCCCAAGGGCACCCACACCAGGACCCAAACCTGAGGGTTTCCTGAAGATGGAATTACAGCAAGGGCCAACCCCAACCAGATAACCCTTCTCCAGGCTGGAGACTCGGAATTTTGCCCATTTGAGTTCATATCTAGCCCCCACGGTCCAACTGGAATGCACATCCAGACAGCTTCCAAACTGTTAGAAATCATCCAAGGTCTGGTCTGGCCCAATTCACACCCCCAAAGCCCCATCCAACAAGAATCCGTGCCCACATCTAAACTGACAGGCCAGGTTTGGCTTGTTCATTATTGTAGTGTTGCCAAATACAAGTTCTTGTGCCTGGCGCACAGCCCAAGCCTGTATTTATGGGTGGGTTGATGAGACTTGAAGGAATGAACCCTTTTGGGGAGGAACCTGTGGCTCAGACAGTAAAGAATCTGCCTCAGTGTGGGAGACTCAGGTTCAGTCCCTGGATCGGGAAGATCCCCTGGAGGAGGGCATGGCAACCCACTCCAGCATCTTTGCCAGGAGAATTCCATGCACAGAGGGCCCTGGTGGGCTACAGGCCCGTTGGCTTGCAAAGAGCTGGACAGAACTGAGCGAGTAACACTTTCACTGGCAACAAAGCCCAGCAGTGAGTTGAATTCGGAGCAGTAAACGCTCTGACTTTCAAGTCTTCCAGCCGAGAGGCACATTAGGGAAGCCGTGTTGCAGCCGCTGGCTCCCCTTCAGCGTCGAACAGAGATACTGTACCTGCCTCTCGCCGGCACCCAGACAACCCGGCAGCGCAGGGCTCCAGCGGGGCTGGGAACTGTGTTTACGCTCAAACCTGCATGCTCTTCCGACTATGTCCCATCCATGCTCAAACTCTCCCCAGAACCAAAACGGTCGCCTTCCAAGAGGCTCTGGTCCGGTGCCGCCCCCGGGGAGCTGTGTTGGGAAGACTGAGCGGCTGGCCGAAGCCTGGGTCCGGCTGGATTCGGCACCTCGGCACTCTGGAACTACCATTCCCGAGATGCCTTACTCCCGCTGCCGACTCGAGGAGGGGGGGGCAGTATCTTGTGTCGTAGGTGCGCGAGGCTGTCGCGGAGTGATGACGTAAGGCCCCGGCTCCGGGCCTGTCAGTCAGAGCGCAGCTGTGTACTCGCCGGTGGGCCCGCTGGGCCGGCGCAGCCATGGCGGCGGTGTTTGACCTGGATCTGGAGACAGAGGAAGGCAGCGAAGGCGAGGGCGAGCCAGAGCTCAGCCCCGCGGTGAGTGGTCCGCCCGGGCGCCGCTTGATCCCGGCTCGATCCCGTCGTCTAGGTGGTGGGATCGCCCGGGCACCCCCTAGCAGAGAGGGCTCGGGTCCCGCAGACGCTGGTTTGTCTCAGATCCCAGCCACTGTTAAGATCTGACCCTCCCCACACCCCGATCTATCCTGCACGCTCCGAGCCCTTCCCCTGCGTCTCCCTATCCTGCCCTCGCCTCTCCTCCCCAGTCCTGGTCCATCGCCTACCAGCTCCCATTCCTGACCCTCTCTTCTGGGCTAAGCAGTCCAGCTTTGGGGAGAGGGAGCCTGGCACCTCCTTTGGCTCTTACCCCTCGGTTTCTCACAGGACGCGTGTCCCCTCGCGGAGTTGAGGGCGGCTGGCCTGGAGTGAGTGAGGGTCGTGTTGGGGGAGGAGGGAATGGGCTGGGGAAGGGGACCTGAGGAGCGCAGGAGCGCATTGCCCTCGTTAACCTCCTGTGCCCGCAGGCCTGTGGGACACTATGAGGAGGTGGAGCTGACTGAGAGCAGTGTGAACCCGGGCCCTGAGCGCATCGGTCCCCACTGCTTTGAGCTGCTGCGTGTGCTGGGCAAAGGGAACTATGGCAAGGTACTGGCCCTCCTCCATCCTGACTGGCCTCATAGCCTCAGTTTTGCTGCATCAAAGCGTCTCAGAACTAATTAGACTTGTAGGGCCCACCCTGGCGCCCAGTGGTTAGGACTCTGCACTTCCAGTGCAGGGGTGCAGGTTCGATCCCTAGCTGGGGAATGAAGAGCCCACCTGTGGAGCTGCCAAAAAATTTAAAAAATAAAATAAAATTAGACTTGTAAACCAGCGGAGCCTCTGACTGAACTCAGAGGGAAGGAAGGAAAAGCAAATCCTCTAAGGATTAGACTTGAAATCTTTACTGCCCCACCCCTGGGTGGGCCTAGGCTTCTTGGTCCCAGTACCAGAGCTTCAGGGTGGAGCTTTTTGAAGATAGGTATGAAAAGGGAGGTTGATCCTGTCTCCCCTGCCCTACAGGTGTTCCAGGTGCGAAAGGTACAGGGCAGCAATCTGGGCAAAATATATGCCATGAAAGTCCTGAGGAAGGTGAGTCATTCATTTTGCCAACAGCTCATCACCGAGTGACTGCCATTCCCAGTGCACTGTGCCGGGCTTTTCGGGGACAGGAGTGAATGTGCGAGAGGAGATGGTCACTGTCTTGAACATTTGCTTGTTTATCGTCAATTTCGATTATGTTGTTTTGCTGCACTTCTCAACTGTGGACCCTGTTGCCTCCCAGGGATCATTTAGCAGTGTCTGTGTACATTTTTGAGTCATGACTAGAGGGGGGGATGCTACTGGTACCCAGTGGGTTGAGGCCAGGGATTCTGCTAAAGATCCTGCAGTGGAAAGATAGCCCCCCACCACAAAGAACTGTCTGCCCCAAACATCATGAGAGCGGAGGTTGAGAAACACCATGTTGCTCAGTCGCTAAGCCGTGTTTGTATGGACTCTGCTTCTGTGAAGAACTGACTCACTGGAAAAGACCCTGATGCTGGGAAAGATCGAAGGCAGGAGGAGAAGCGGACGACAGAGGATGAGATGGTTGGATGGCATCACCAACTTGATGGACATGAGTTTGAGCAAGCTCCAGGAGTTGGTGATGGACTGGAAAGCCTGGCGTGCTGCAGTCCATGGGGTTGCAAAGAGTCAGACACGACTGAGCAACTGAACTGAAGTCATGTCTGACTCTGTGACCCCATGGACTGCAGCACACCCGGCTCCTCTGTCTTCCACTATCTCCCGGAGTCTGCTCAAACTCTTTTGAGCATCAGGGTTTTTTCCAATGAGTTGGCTCTTCGCATCAGATAGCCGTGCTACTAGGATAAACCAGTCCCTGGAAAGGCTGGTTGCTAATAATAGTAGACTGTGGAGAAATGTAGCGGGGTGCTAGAGGCTGGCCAGGGAGGGTCGTGACTGCAGGGGGCTGAGGCAGGCCTGGGCACCCACCTTCTAACCCATCCCTGCCTCTGCAGGCCAAGATTGTGCGCAACGCCAAGGACACGGCGCACACGCGGGCTGAGCGGAACATTCTGGAGTCAGTGAAGCACCCCTTCATTGTGGAGCTGGCCTATGCCTTCCAGACCGGCGGCAAACTTTACCTCATCCTCGAGTGCCTCAGTGGTATGGACGGGGACACAGTCGGGGGCTGGGCAAGGCCAGGGAACCAGCGCAGGGAGCTCTGGCGGGGGAGCCGGAGAGATGTGGGGAGCAGAATGGTGGGGGGGGGCCCACCTCACCCATCCCTCCATCCGTCCATTCATGCATGCATACATTCATTCATTCAGCAAACGTCTGTCCAGCGCCTCTTATGTTCCTCCCCTGTGTTGGGGTGGATGGGAATGGTGGGAGTTGGTAGAGACGTCCAGAGGGGTGTTCTGTCCATTTCCACTGCAACTCTGTCACATCCTGGTCCTCTCTCCTGCGTTTCTTGCATCCAGTTAGACCCTAGTCCAGGTGGCTTATTCTCTATGGTGCCCTCTGTCCTCTCTGCTCTCTGGGGGAGGGGAGGAGTCCCAGCGCTTTCTTCACTGGCCTCGAAGGCTCCAGCTCACTCCCTTCCTAGTGTCTCCTCCACAAACTCTCAGGGTCGGCATCTCAGAGCACGGGATTGTCCCCGCCCTCCTGCTCAGAGCTCCATGCCTCCCTGTACCTGCCTGGATGGCCTCCTTGGGCCGGGAAATGACCGGAGCCTGTTCTTCCCGCTGACCCCATCTGTACCCACGAACCCCGGGGGCTTCATTCCCTGCATGCCATCTCTTCATGCCCTTAAGTCTCACCGCTGCCATGGACTTTCTCTGTCCGCTCACGTGGGGGTGGATTGTGTCCACCTGTTCCCTCTGCGAGGGTTTTGGGGTTAGGCTCTCGGAGCTGTAGCCTTGGGCTGGCATATCCGGGTGTCTGTGTGCGTCCGTCTCCTCATTAGACTGAGCGTCCTGAGGGCCATGGCTGGGTCTCTTCATCTCTGTCCCCAGCTTCACCCCACACAGGGCCAGGCACCGAGTAGGCGTCGGTAGACGTTTGCTGAATTGAATTGAATCCCCACGGCAGCTCTGGGAGGCAGGTAGGGCGGGAATTCTGAGCCCCACTCTCCCTGAGAACAAACCGAGACTCAGCGAGCGGAGGAGCTTGGTCCCAGCACGCAGCTGCTAACGTGTTTGTGTCACAGGTGGTGAGCTATTCACGCACCTGGAGCGAGAAGGCATCTTCCTAGAAGACACGGCCTGGTGGGTGTTACCTCTTGCCTCCCTCCTGAGCGGGTCCAGGGCCTGGGCCCGGCTCCAGCCCCACCCTGGCCTTCACTTTGTCCTGTCCCTGCAGTTTCTACCTGGCAGAGATCACACTGGCCCTGGGCCATCTCCACTCCCAAGGCATCATCTACCGGGACCTCAAACCTGAAAACATCATGCTCAACAGCCAGGGTGCGCCAGCATGGGGAGGGCTGAGCCCTGTGGAGTGCAGGGGGGCTGGGCCCTGACCCTCTAACATTCTCCCTCAGGCCACATCAAACTGACGGACTTTGGCCTCTGCAAGGAGTCAATCCACGAGGGCGCTGTGACCCACACCTTCTGCGGCACCATTGAGTACATGTAAGTGGCAGCTGGCTGGGCCCAGGGCCGGGCAGCACAGTCAGGCAGGGCTTGGTCTGACTGGCGGTTCCACCTGGCCCCCAGGGCCCCTGAGATTCTGGTGCGCAGTGGCCACAACCGGGCGGTGGACTGGTGGAGCTTGGGGGCCCTGATGTACGACATGCTCACTGGATCGGCAAGTCCAGCCTCCTTGGGAGGGCGGGCGTTGGGGCAGGAGGGGGTGGTCCCTCCCGGGGCAGGGGCAGCCCGTGGGCGGCCTGCAAGGCGCCTCTCACCCTCTGCCTTCTCCAGCCGCCCTTCACTGCAGAGAACCGGAAGAAAACCATGGATAAGATCATCAGAGGGAAGCTGGAGCTGCCCCCCTACCTCACCCCGGATGCTCGGGATCTTGTCAAAAAGGTGGGTTCCCTCTTGCACTCGGTCCTGCCCCGTCTTCTCTCCCAGGCCCTGCGTGTGTGCCTGAACCCCCCTGGGTCGGGGTTGCTGGACCCCCCACCCCACTGACACACCCACCCCTGTACATTTGGAAAGAGAGTACTTGCTGTGGGGTAGATGTGTATAAGAGACA
>SJYW01056130.1:496218-507461 GCA_006410735.1 Raphicerus campestris | reverse complement strand
AGCAGGACGACAGTGACGGAGGAGTTGGAGCCTGTGTCCCTGCTGTCCGAGCCCAGGGCCCCAGGCAGGGCCAGCAGTGCCCAGAGCCCTAGGGCACAGGGCAGATCCTGTGGGGAGACAGGCAGAGGCTCACTGCTTGGGTTGGTTGTCTCTTGGGCAAGTTTGGGACAGTACAGCAGAAAAGCCCAAGTGGTTACTCAGTCACGAAGGTCTGTCCTGGGTCTGTGATAGCCGGCCACCCATGCTCCCCTCCCTCCCACTGCACCACAGAAGCCTGCTCCTGCCTGGGGCCTGTACCCTGGCTGCGCCTTCTCTCTGGAATGCTCCGTCCCCAAGTGCTCCCCGGCTCCCTGCTCGCCCGGCTCCCTGCTCGCCCTGGCTCGGGGCGCCTTCAGTGAGGCCTCGCCTGGGTGGATGCCTACCTTGACATTCACCCCTGCGGCCAGCCCAGTTCACCTGCCCCTCCCCCACACAGGGGTCGCTCTGCTTGTGTGCCATGCTTATCGTTTTATCTTCCTGCCAGGAAGACAAGGATCTTTTTGGCTTAAGCACCTAAACAACTCCTAGCCCAGAGTAGGGGCTCAAGAAATCCTGGCTGAGTGTGTGAAGGCTCTGCCCCCGCCCCGGGAGGCGAGGCGGGGGGGCGGAAGGGAAAGAAGGCAAGGCTGGCTCTGCCTGAGGCTCAGGAGGGAGGCACACAACCCTGAGGCGACGCTTTCCTTCCACGTGGCCAAGTCCCAGGATGGGGGTCACTGAGACCCCTCTTCCTCCCAGCTGTGGGACCGCCCCAGCTGCAGCGTTTCCGTTTGGCTGCGTCCCAGGGGGCCTCAGGCTTTCAGGGCCAGGGGCTGGGGAGGCGAGTGCAGCTGCCGGAGGAAGCCTGCGGTCGGAACAAGGCAGGTGGGGGGTGTGAGGGGGGAGGGGTGCCGAGGTGCTGGCAGGCCTTTCCCTACCGGGGCTGCCTGCCTGCCTGGCTCCAGGGACGCAAGTCTGCCTGCCTGGCTCCAGGGACGCAAGCAAGTCGAGACGGCACACGTGTTCCAGGCTCCGGAGCAGAGCAGGTGAGAGTCCCTCTGGGGGGTCTTGGGGAGGGGCTGGGGACACAGAGTGGGGTGCTGAAGGCCACTCCCTGAATCCCAGGGAGGCCCAGGTCTAAGGTGAGGTGAGAGAAAGGCCCAGTCTCTGCCCCGCGTTTGTCACCGGGTCTCCCACCTCTGCCTACGACCAACCCTACCTGACTGCTCAGTGTCCCCATGCCTGTGGGGGTCCTTCCCTAGCTCCCAGGGGGCCCAGACATTCCAGCCCTGACCTCCTGCAGCCCCTGCCCCCAGGACCCAGTCGGCTCCATGCTCACCATTAGTCCGTCGCCTCTCAGCACTGGGTCCCCACCTCCAGCTCTGGCTGGGTCGAGTGTGAAATGAGAGCTCTCGCTCTCGACAGCAGCTGCTGTTCATCAGCACTTCCGCTTCCTGCCCAGAACACCCTGCCCAGCCCTCCCACCACAGGACCCTGGTGGGCCCCTGGGGTCTCTCAGGACCACACTGATCCACAGCAGATCCTCAGCGGCCTCTTCCTCAGCCAGCTGGGGCCATGGGGCCTGTGGCCTGGCCTCCGAGAGGCGGAGGAACTGGGCACCCAGCTCAAAGCAGGGCAGGCCCTGGAGGTGTCCACAGGGCTTCTGCCTCTGATCTCCTACCTGACAGAAGTCAGGGAAGACTGGGGGGCATGCTCGGGGGCCCCTCCCTCACATCTGTGAGCCTTGGGGGTGTCCGGTGTCCCCAGGTGTCCAGACTTCCTTTCCCAGCCCTACCCTTGCAGCAGAAGGGCCAGCCTGGCTTTTTAGAAAGAGCATTTTATTTGGAATGAAAATATAGAGCCCAACCCTCCTGCTTCCTCAGAGGAGGGAGCCAGAGGGCTGGCGGGGGGCGGGGGAGGTGGTCCCTCACAATATAAGTGCTCCTTGGTACAAAAATCCTCCAACAGCAACAAAGCCCAAAGCCCAAAGCCCAAAGCCCAAAGCCTAGCGGTGGCTCCAGCCTGGGCCCGAGGGAGGGCTCCCCCCGCCCCCCACCTCCGCCAAACCTGCCACAGAAACCCTCAGCAGGGGCCAGGGGGGCAGCCAGCCTGCAGTCGGTGTGACAGAGGCTGAGTGAGAAAAGGGGTGGGGGGAGCGGGTCATGGGGAGCAGCGTCCGTCCGTGGGCCGGGGACCTAGGCATCTCCATTCTCCATGCGGCTAAGCTGCTCCTCCAGGCGGCCAATGCGCTCACCCTGCTCCTGGACCAGCGCTCTCAGCGCCTGCAGCTCCTGCATCACCTCCTCCAGCTTCCCGGCCTCCTGAAGGGACACCAGCGAGGGGCCCAGCGTTGCAGAGCCGAAGCCCTCCCCAAATCTACCATCAGGCAGGGGCCTGGGGCTCAGAGAGGGCAGTGAACTGTTTGGGCGGGCACAGCAGACCTGGGCAACACCACTCTGAGCTGTGAGGCACATACCCCAGCTCCGGCGAGGCTGCCACTGAGCGCAGTGATGTTGGTGGAGACCGCAGGCATGGAGGGTCCCGGGCGGGGGGTAGCAGGGGCCGCGGCGGGCCGGCTGTCCGACAACACATTGCGCCGGTTGACCTTCAGGTCCCGCTGTTTGCTGGGCACGTAGGCCTCCCGCAGGGAGATGAGGATGGGGCTGGCGTCCCGCCCGCTCACCCACTCCTCTGCCTCCAGGGCCGCCTCGGGCCCGGCCGTGTCGGGATACAGATCATCCTGGAAGAGGTCCGACTGCCCCGGGGGGTGGCAGAGGGCGGCCCGGGTCAGCTGGGGGCCCACCTGCAGGGTCCTCTCATCTGGACCCTGAGCAGCCACCTCCTCGCCACTCTTGACCTCCAGGCTGGCAGCCCGTCAACCCATCTTCCAATGGCCTGACCCCTAGTGACCTTTCTAAATCTCCAATCTGTCCTTTCACTTCCCTTCTGGATGCCACCAACACCTCCCTCTGAAGACTCCTCCCACCTCCCCAAGCAGGGGCCAGCTATGCGCTTCGTGGGACTCTGGGAGCCATGTCTGTGCCCTGTGGATTGTGAACTTCTGGGGCAGACCCCGCTCCCTGGACGGGCTTGGCATGCTACACGGCACTCAGTTAACGCTGGCTGTAGAGAAACGGAGCTTGTTCAAGGCTCTGGGCTGGGGCCCCGAGGCCAAGCCACACATGGCTGAATCCTCGCCTCCTGGGAGCCTCCACTGCAGCCAGACTCCCTGGCTCTCACCGCTCCCACCTCCGTACCTTCACCTCGCTTATTACCCACCCCTCATGGAGATCCTACCCCAGCCGGGAGGTGGGTCTTGCCATGCCTCCTACAGGGCAGACCTCCAAGGCTGCCCCCTGTCCGTCCAGAGCAAGGCCTCAGTTCACCCTGTGTCGCATCGCTGCTTGCCCCAGCAGGGCATGCTGGTGTCCATGCAGCCCACTGATTATACTCGCACTTAGCCATGTCCCACTCACAGGCCTCACCTCGGTCACCCCCGTGTGGTCTGTCTGCTAGAGAAGAGAGCAGGTGGGCAGGGAACAAGGCGGCCTCACCTTTCTTGGCACAGTCATGACAATGGGCTCACACTTGCGCTCGTGCAGTTTGTAGAACCTGGGGAAGGGGGCAGAGGGAGGACCCATGGGTGGAACCTGCCCCTCTATCAGCTCTCCTGGCTCCCTCTGCTCTCCGTATCCAGTCCTTCCCCTGAGCCCTCCCATGGGCTGACCCTGACTCCAGAGCTTCAGTGGGCCAGTTCCTGTTTCTGAGTAGCCTCCTGAGATCTGACCTTTCACCCGGGGTGCGTAGGGTCCAGCTCCAGCCCCCACCCCACCCCCCTACAGCCGGCCTCCTCAGCAGCCCTTCTTACCGGGCAATCTCACACTTGCTGACCTCCAAGCCCCTCTTGGGCATGCTCCCCATGCCCCTCTGGGGCTCTTTGCTGGTGAATGTATTCAGGAAGTGGATGTAGGGGGGCTCGTCTGTGATCTCAAAGTATCGGATGCTGGAGTCACCCTGGAGGGTGGGAGGAGCAGGGGTCAGCATGAGGGCCCACTTCTGTCTTCTCTACCACTCCACCCCCGCCCTGCCCAGCCCCACCTTGCCACAGACGTAGACCACGTTGGTATCAGGGTCGTAGAAGGGCAACAGAGCTCCGTTGCTAGAGTCCAACTCCTGCAGGGCCATGGGCTCCCCAAAGTTTTCCTGGCACGTGGGTTGAGGGACAATTGGGCCAGGTCAGAACCCGCTTCCTCCCCTCACCATCCCAGCCCTGCTTTGAGACTGGCCCCGACCTGCCTCACACGCCAGCCGGCACTGCCCCTAACACTCTCACCCTCTAGCCACACGTTGTGCCCCACTGGGCCTTGCTGGCTTCCTCTACTCCACAGTCCCATTTTTCCCTGCCTATTCCAGGCCTTCAGATGACTCCCAGGCCACCAACCAGGTGCTGAGAAAGTCCCCACACTTCGGGAGCCAGGCTGCAGGGTAGCAGTAGCCCCTTCCCTGAGGGGCCCCTGGAGGTCACTTACAGGATAAGGCTGGGGGACAGAGCACTTCAGAGGAAGGGCTGGGAGGCTTTCTGGAGGAGGGGGCCTCTGCACTGGGGCTCCAAGGATAGCCAGAGTGGAAACAGACAAGCAAAGGAGGCAGGGTCCTTTCAGGGGCCAAGAATGCTGCTGCAGGCAGATGTGTAGGCAGGTGGGGGAGGCCAGAGAGCAGGGACAGGGAGAGAAGAGGCCGGCAGGGCTGGGGTCCTGGGTGCCTCAGGGGCCAGGCTGACAACCTGGGAGAGACCAGCCTCTCCAGGTGACTACTGCCCTGCTTGCCCAGGGTGGAGCCTCTCCTGCGTCCGCCCCTCAGGACGGCCATAGCCACTCACTGGATCCCAGAGCGCCAGTTGCCGCTCGCTCATGCGGCTGAAGCCCGTGGTGAACACCTTGCCATCGGCCAGGAAGATGGCCCGCATGGGCCGGGCTCCCTCGTGGGCCTTCTCCCGCTCCTGCAGAGGAGAACGGAGGGACTGGTCTGTGCGGTGCACCCAGAGAGCCCCTTTGCCAGTCTGCGATTGTCCTCACCCTCTGGGGCCGCATACCGCCACCACGGTCCCCCGGCGGGGGTCGATGACGCGCACGCCCTTGTCCTTGCACGCGGTGCAGAAGAGGCTGCCATTGCGGTTCCAGCTGACATTGTAGATGAGGTCGGGGTGCAGGCTGTCCAGGCGGTACAGCTCCTCCGCCGTGCCCACGTTCCAGATGAGCACCATGTTGTCGCAGCCTGCCGGGCGGGGGCGCTATCAGCTCTGACCAGCCTTTGGGGACCAGAGTCCCGCGTTTCGCGTTTCGTAGGCCTCAGCTTTCACGTGTGAGGGGGCAGGGAGAGGGTGTGGTGAGGGGCGGGGCCACGGGCCACGGTCCAGACCTGCGCTAAGCAGCACGTTGCGGGCAGTTGGGTGCCAGGTGACGATGCCCACTCTCTTGGTATGTCCCTCCAGCACCACCAGCGGCTCTGTCAGCGGGGAGACCAGCCCGTTCTCCGGGATCTGCCACACCTGTCCGGACGCAGGGATGGGGTGGGGGAAGCGGGGAGGTCATCGGAAGCCCATGCTCGCCNGCTGGGGCCATGGGGCCTGTGGCCTGGCCTCCGAGAGGCGGAGGAACTGGGCACCCAGCTCAAAGCAGGGCAGGCCCTGGAGGTGTCCACAGGGCTTCTGCCTCTGATCTCCTACCTGACAGAAGTCAGGGAAGACTGGGGGGCATGCTCGGGGGCCCCTCCCTCACATCTGTGAGCCTTGGGGGTGTCCGGTGTCCCCAGGTGTCCAGACTTCCTTTCCCAGCCCTACCCTTGCAGCAGAAGGGCCAGCCTGGCTTTTTAGAAAGAGCATTTTATTTGGAATGAAAATATAGAGCCCAACCCTCCTGCTTCCTCAGAGGAGGGAGCCAGAGGGCTGGCGGGGGGCGGGGGAGGTGGTCCCTCACAATATAAGTGCTCCTTGGTACAAAAATCCTCCAACAGCAACAAAGCCCAAAGCCCAAAGCCCAAAGCCCAAAGCCTAGCGGTGGCTCCAGCCTGGGCCCGAGGGAGGGCTCCCCCCGCCCCCCACCTCCGCCAAACCTGCCACAGAAACCCTCAGCAGGGGCCAGGGGGGCAGCCAGCCTGCAGTCGGTGTGACAGAGGCTGAGTGAGAAAAGGGGCGGGGGGAGCGGGTCACGGGGAGCAGCGTCCGTCCGTGGGCCAGGGACCTAGGCATCTCCATTCTCCATGCGGCTAAGCTGCTCCTCCAGGCGGCCAATGCGCTCGCCCTGCTCCTGGACCAGCGCTCTCAGCGCCTGCAGCTCCTGCATCACCTCCTCCAGCTTCCCGGCCTCCTGAAGGGACACCAGCGAGGGGCCCAGCGTTGCAGAGCCGAAGCCCTCCCCAAATCTACCATCAGGCAGGGGCCTGGGGCTCAGAGAGGGCAGTGAACTGTTTGGGCGGGCACAGCAGACCTGGGCAACACCACTCTGAGCTGTGAGGCACATACCCCAGCTCCGGCGAGGCTGCCACTGAGCGCAGTGATGTTGGTGGAGACCGCAGGCATGGAGGGTCCCGGGCGGGGGGTAGCAGGGGCCGCGGCGGGCCGGCTGTCCGACAACACATTGCGCCGGTTGACCTTCAGGTCCCGCTGTTTGCTGGGCACGTAGGCCTCCCGCAGGGAGATGAGGATGGGGCTGGCGTCCCGCCCGCTCACCCACTCCTCTGCCTCCAGGGCCGCCTCGGGCCCGGCCGTGTCGGGATACAGATCATCCTGGAAGAGGTCCGACTGCCCCGGGGGGTGGCAGAGGGCGGCCCGGGTCAGCTGGGGGCCCACCTGCAGGGTCCTCTCATCTGGACCCTGAGCAGCCACCTCCTCGCCACTCTTGACCTCCAGGCTGGCAGCCCGTCAACCCATCTTCCAATGGCCTGACCCCTAGTGACCTTTCTAAATCTCCAATCTGTCCTTTCACTTCCCTTCTGGATGCCACCAACACCTCCCTCTGAAGACTCCTCCCACCTCCCCAAGCAGGGGCCAGCTATGCGCTTCGTGGGACTCTGGGAGCCATGTCTGTGCCCTGTGGATTGTGAACTTCTGGGGCAGACCCCGCTCCCTGGACGGGCTTGGCATGCTACACGGCACTCAGTTAACGCTGGCTGTAGAGAAACGGAGCTTGTTCAAGGCTCTGGGCTGGGGCCCCGAGGCCAAGCCACACATGGCTGAATCCTCGCCTCCTGGGAGCCTCCACTGCAGCCAGACTCCCTGGCTCTCACCGCTCCCACCTCCGTACCTTCACCTCGCTTATTACCCACCCCTCATGGAGATCCTACCCCAGCCGGGAGGTGGGTCTTGCCATGCCTCCTACAGGGCAGACCTCCAAGGCTGCCCCCTGTCCGTCCAGAGCAAGGCCTCAGTTCACCCTGTGTCGCATCGCTGCTTGCCCCAGCAGGGCATGCTGGTGTCCATGCAGCCCACTGATTATACTCGCACTTAGCCATGTCCCACTCACAGGCCTCACCTCGGTCACCCCCGTGTGGTCTGTCTGCTAGAGAAGAGAGCAGGTGGGCAGGGAACAAGGCGGCCTCACCTTTCTTGGCACAGTCATGACAATGGGCTCACACTTGCGCTCGTGCAGTTTGTAGAACCTGGGGAAGGGGGCAGAGGGAGGACCCATGGGTGGAACCTGCCCCTCTATCAGCTCTCCTGGCTCCCTCTGCTCTCCGTATCCAGTCCTTCCCCTGAGCCCTCCCATGGGCTGACCCTGACTCCAGAGCTTCAGTGGGCCAGTTCCTGTTTCTGAGTAGCCTCCTGAGATCTGACCTTTCACCCGGGGTGCGTAGGGTCCAGCTCCAGCCCCCACCCCACCCCCCTACAGCCGGCCTCCTCAGCAGCCCTTCTTACCGGGCAATCTCACACTTGCTGACCTCCAAGCCCCTCTTGGGCATGCTCCCCATGCCCCTCTGGGGCTCTTTGCTGGTGAATGTATTCAGGAAGTGGATGTAGGGGGGCTCGTCTGTGATCTCAAAGTATCGGATGCTGGAGTCACCCTGGAGGGTGGGAGGAGCAGGGGTCAGCATGAGGGCCCACTTCTGTCTTCTCTACCACTCCACCCCCGCCCTGCCCAGCCCCACCTTGCCACAGACGTAGACCACGTTGGTATCAGGGTCGTAGAAGGGCAACAGAGCTCCGTTGCTAGAGTCCAACTCCTGCAGGGCCATGGGCTCCCCAAAGTTTTCCTGGCACGTGGGTTGAGGGACAATTGGGCCAGGTCAGAACCCGCTTCCTCCCCTCACCATCCCAGCCCTGCTTTGAGACTGGCCCCGACCTGCCTCACACGCCAGCCGGCACTGCCCCTAACACTCTCACCCTCTAGCCACACGTTGTGCCCCACTGGGCCTTGCTGGCTTCCTCTACTCCACAGTCCCATTTTTCCCTGCCTATTCCAGGCCTTCAGATGACTCCCAGGCCACCAACCAGGTGCTGAGAAAGTCCCCACACTTCGGGAGCCAGGCTGCAGGGTAGCAGTAGCCCCTTCCCTGAGGGGCCCCTGGAGGTCACTTACAGGATAAGGCTGGGGGACAGAGCACTTCAGAGGAAGGGCTGGGAGGCTTTCTGGAGGAGGGGGCCTCTGCACTGGGGCTCCAAGGATAGCCAGAGTGGAAACAGACAAGCAAAGGAGGCAGGGTCCTTTCAGGGGCCAAGAATGCTGCTGCAGGCAGATGTGTAGGCAGGTGGGGGAGGCCAGAGAGCAGGGACAGGGAGAGAAGAGGCCGGCAGGGCTGGGGTCCTGGGTGCCTCAGGGGCCAGGCTGACAACCTGGGAGAGACCAGCCTCTCCAGGTGACTACTGCCCTGCTTGCCCAGGGTGGAGCCTCTCCTGCGTCCGCCCCTCAGGACGGCCATAGCCACTCACTGGATCCCAGAGCGCCAGTTGCCGCTCGCTCATGCGGCTGAAGCCCGTGGTGAACACCTTGCCATCGGCCAGGAAGATGGCCCGCATGGGCCGGGCTCCCTCGTGGGCCTTCTCCCGCTCCTGCAGAGGAGAACGGAGGGACTGGTCTGTGCGGTGCACCCAGAGAGCCCCTTTGCCAGTCTGCGATTGTCCTCACCCTCTGGGGCCGCATACCGCCACCACGGTCCCCCGGCGGGGGTCGATGACGCGCACGCCCTTGTCCTTGCACGCGGTGCAGAAGAGGCTGCCATTGCGGTTCCAGCTGACATTGTAGATGAGGTCGGGGTGCAGGCTGTCCAGGCGGTACAGCTCCTCCGCCGTGCCCACGTTCCAGATGAGCACCATGTTGTCGCAGCCTGCCGGGCGGGGGCGCTATCAGCTCTGACCAGCCTTTGGGGACCAGAGTCCCGCGTTTCGCGTTTCGTAGGCCTCAGCTTTCACGTGTGAGGGGGCAGGGAGAGGGTGTGGTGAGGGGCGGGGCCACGGGCCACGGTCCAGACCTGCGCTAAGCAGCACGTTGCGGGCAGTTGGGTGCCAGGTGACGATGCCCACTCTCTTGGTATGTCCCTCCAGCACCACCACCGGCTCTGTCAGCGGGGAGGCCAGCCCGTTCTCCGGGATCTGCCACACCTGTCCGGACGCAGGGATGGGGTGGGGGAAGCGGGGAGGTCATCGGAAGCCCATGCTCGGCCCCGCTGCCAGGAAGCTTGAATCATACTTGCGTTCCCCGGCCCGCCACCGTCCCACGCCTCACCATGACCGTGCAATCCTCTGAGCCGCTGGCGATGACTTCGTCATTGTGGGGGCACCAGTCGATGTCCAGGACAGGTCCTGTGTGTCCACACACTGTTGGGTAGGCCTTGTCAATGCGACCGGTCTGCAGGCATGAGGGGGGGGCAGTCAAGGGGGCCCCAGGAAGCTCAGGCTCCGTCCCTCCCAGAGCTGAGTCCTCCCCTCCGTGGATGGGGAATGACGGGGTGATGTGGTCCCGCCTGGCACACAGGTGCCCGGGTGTGACTCTCGCTCTGTCTGCTCCTGACCCACCTCCTCCTCACAGGTGTCACCGGGTGAGCAGGAAAAGTTGCCTCTGACCCTGATTCCTTGGCAATAAAAAAATAAAACCTTCTCCATGTGTGTTAGCACCTCCTGGGCAGTAAATCTGGATTCTAACACCTGCCCAGCAGCGTGGGGATGGGCACTTTATGGGCTGTGAAGTGAGCGGAGACCTGGCAGAAGTGACCAAGCTGCCTCCAGTCTCTCCCCTGCTGCGACGGGGCCCACCTTGCTTAGGGGGAGCACCAGGAAGGCACCGCCCCCGCTGGCCTCCACAATCACTGCCAGGAACTTGGGGTTTACGGCACAGAAGGTGCTGTCCCAGGTGACACGGGACACTCGGATGTCCTCATAGCACTGGTCATTCTTGACAGGCTGCCCAAACACATGTCGGAATTTGCTCTGCCGGACCACTTTGCGAAACATGACTGCAGGGTGGGGAAGCATAAGTCAGCCTTTGCCCATCCAGACAACCCCTAACCCTCCCATGGCTGCACGAGGGGTGGTGGGGAGGATGCAGCCGGCGATTTGGTCCTTATAACCTGCCCGGCTCTCAGTTTCCCCGGTTACAAACAAAATAGGGTCACAGTGCAGGTCTGGCTGCCTCTCTTCAATGAGGATCTGAAGGTGGAAATGCATTCATTGACCTCCAGCAGAGCCACTGCTGAGACCTGAGGGATTTGGGGCCCCTCTCCCAGGCTCTGGTATGTGTAGGGGAGGTGGGAGGTGCCCAGCCAGTGCAAGCCTAGCTTCTTGGTGGATCTCAGTCGCCAGCAGGGCCCTTTCCCCCCAGGATTTGGTAGCAGGGTAATGGGGAGGACAGACAGAGGAGGCAGGAATGATCTCCGCTGGGGCGCTGCGTTAGGCCACAGTGCTGGGTCCCACGGAATGTGCAGTGCCTGCAGGAATGTGCAGGGAGCCCCAGGCGGGTCCAGGGGGTCTGGCAGGACTGGGCGGGGTCAGGGCCCCGCTCCCAGCCACCGAGCCTCGGAGCTCAGCTCGGAATGGGGTCCAAGGTGAAGCAGAAGTCTAACTTCAAGGATTCTGGCTCCTCAGGGGGGAGACTGAGCAGCCAAGGGGAGTTGGGACTAACGGTGGGGCACCCCGGAGGGAGAGTGCTCCTCGGACTTGCGACCCCCATCCCAGCTCCCCGAGATCTGCCCCCGAAGTCCCGCCCCACCCCTACGCCCCCACCCCCAGCCCCAATCCGTCG
>SJYW01056130.1:475773-495708 GCA_006410735.1 Raphicerus campestris | reverse complement strand
GGCCTCCTCAGTCGCCAGGGTCGGGTGCAGCCCCGCCCTCCCAGTCCCCCACCTCAGTGCGTACTTCCCGATGGAGTCCACGTTGACTCCAAAATATACCCTGATGCTGGGAAAGATTGAGGGCAGGAGGAGGAGGGGCGACAGAGGGTGAGACGATTGGATGGCATCACCGACTCAATGGACATGAGTTTGAGCAAACTCGAGATGACTCAGGAGATGGTGAAGGACAGGGAAGCCTGGGGTGCTGCAGTCCATGGGGTGGCAAAGCCAGAGACTTCGCGACTGAAGGACAATATATTCGTGTGTCTCTTAAGTTACAAAGGTACCTACTCTTGGTACAATGTAAATAAAACAGCGGTGTTTTATGAGGCGAGTGGAAGGCCCAGCCCTCCCATTCTTCCTGGTGCACACCTTTGGGTCCTGCCCAGCCTCCTTATTAAAAAGAGAAATAGTGCTATGACCTCCAGACCCCTCACACCTTCCTTCCTTCCTTGCTTTCCTCAACCACCTCCCTGCGAAGCCTGGAAGTTTAGCCACAGACACCTCCCTCCTCCTGGCCAAGATGTGTATAAGAGACAGCGCGTGGAAGGGCGGGGCTAGAGGCTGCAGGCAGGCAGAAGCCTAGTGGCCAGGAGCACGAGGAGCGCGAGGCCGAAGACTGCAGGGGCACGGGGGCGGGGCCTGGGCGGGGCCTGGACGAGTCCCGCCCCTCGGACCCCCGGGTGCCTCTAGGGCAGAGGGGGAGGGGCTGGGATGAAGATAGGGCTGGTGTGGTGCAGCCTGGCCTCAGACTCGAGCCGGTTTCCCGTCTTGCTCCTCTTGGCCTCCTCAGTCGCCAGGGTCGGGTGCAGCCCCGCCCTCCCAGTCCCCCACCTCAGTGCGTACTTCCCGATGGAGTCCACGTTGACTCCAAAATATACCCTGATGCTGGGAAAGATTGAGGGCAGGAGGAGGAGGGGCGACAGAGGGTGAGACGATTGGATGGCATCACCGACTCAATGGACATGAGTTTGAGCAAACTCGAGATGACTCAGGAGATGGTGAAGGACAGGGAAGCCTGGGGTGCTGCAGTCCATGGGGTGGCAAAGCCAGAGACTTCGCGACTGAAGGACAATATATTCGTGTGTCTCTTAAGTTACAAAGGTACCTACTCTTGGTACAATGTAAATAAAACAGCGGTGTTTTATGAGGCGAGTGGAAGGCCCAGCCCTCCCATTCTTCCTGGTGCACACCTTTGGGTCCTGCCCAGCCTCCTTATTAAAAAGAGAAATAGTGCTATGACCTCCAGACCCCTCACACCTTCCTTCCTTCCTTGCTTTCCTCAACCACCTCCCTGCGAAGCCTGGAAGTTTAGCCACAGACACCTCCCTCCTCCTGGCCAGCTCTTGAGACTGGCCTCCCCGATCTACCCATCCCTCTCCCACCCTGGGAGGCTTCAGTTCAGTTGCTCAGTCGTGTCCGACTCTTTGTGATCCCATGGACTGCAGCACGCCGGGCGGGCCTCCCTGTCCATCTCCAACTCCCAGAGTTTACTCAAACTCATATCCATCGAGTTGGTGATGCCATCCAACCATCTCATCCTCTGTCGTCCCCTTCTCCTGCCTTCAATCTTTGCCAGCATCAGAGTCTTTTCCAATGGGAGGCTTAGGTGTCCCTGTAAGTCCCACAGGCAGGATCTGCTCCCTCCAATCGGGTATTCACTCTCTGTTTGATGCCAAAGCCCTTGCCTTTCCCACTGCTTCATAACTCCTAAGACAGGCCAGTCCTTCCAGCCCAGGACAGAGTGTGGGAGGCTTGGAAGAGGGAAGGCAGTCACAAAACTTCCTTCTCCATCATGTCCCCCCAGGCAATAGCCAGGGGTCTGACTAAAGCCTATACCAGATCCCTGGCCTCTCACCCTGCCCTTCCTCACCACTTGATGCAAACCCCCCAGTCATCGTCCCTCTTCCACCTGCTACCATCCTCCATCCGCCCTGTGCACGTGGTCCAGTGACACTGACCCTCCTATCCCTGTAATATACCACCTTCCTTCCCACTCCAGGGCCTTGGCACATCCCGTTCCTTCCATCTGGAAATTCTCCCCACCCTCCAACTTGAAAAGGCTCCATCTCTCAGTTCCTCCAGGTCTTAGCTCAAATGTCTTCTCCTCTGAGGGCCCTCCCTGACCATCCCCCTCACCACCTCACTCTCTGGTCCTTACTTGTCCCCTCCGTATGTTCTTAATCACTACATTGTGTTATAGTATATAATTATTGTATATTTGCTTTCATTTATTTTTTATTTTTGGCCACACTGAGAAGCTTGTGGGATCTTAGTTCCCTGATAAGGAATCAAATCCACACTGTCAGCAGTGAAAATGAGAGTCATAGCCACTGAATCGCCAGGGAATTCCCTAATTATCTGTGTATTTGCTGTTTGTCTGCCTCGTCCCACTAAGATGTCAGCAAATTGAGGACCACACTTGGCCTTCTTTCTCTCTGGATCCCCAGTATCTAGAACAAGACCTAGCACACAGTCTGTGTTCAATTAATGTATATTGAATGAATGAATGAACAGCAGCTCTGGATGCATAATTGAAAAATGTTCATATTCACAGCTCTCAGAGTCCATGTCTGCCCCCTATGAAGGAGAAGGAAGTGTGTCTCTCACCTGTAGAAGGCATGAGTCTTCCAATGGGCCACAGGAGCCCAACCCCATCGAGTGTGTTAGGCGTGAGGTGGAGGGGCTGTGGAATGTGGGGGATAGGCCTCCTTTCATCCCCTCTGGCCTTGGGGGTGTGTGTTCCTCCAACACAAAGCCCTCCTTTGTGGGTTAGCAGGAGAACTCCTCTTTATCTCAGAAAACCCTTCATGATGCTGCTCTTTCTCCTGGATAGCAAGTACCCATTATGAGTGGGGGGGTCCCTCCTGGGACCTTGAAGGAGGGATTCTCCAAGAGGTGGGGTTAGGAGGATGGACCAGAGTTAAAGCCAGGTGGCTGGCACTGAGGATTTAATCCCTGATCTGCCTGTCATTTGGAAAGGCTTTAGGATTCCTACCTGGGAGAAGGAGGAGGGGCACTCTGCAAGGGGGCCACAGCGCAGACCCTGCCCTCAGGAAGTGTACAAATCCAATGGGGTGGGAGTGTGAAAACATTCAGAAAGTGGAGAAGGAGGCTGTGTGGTGGTAGGGGCAATGCCTGGTGGGCAGGATGCTGCCACATGGGCTCTGGTGGGTCTGTACTGTCCTGGGCCTGAGTGAGGCCCGGTGATGCCCACTGGCACAGTCAAACTAATGGCTAACAATTATGAAGCTCTTACTCTGTGCCAGGCAAGGATCTTTGAACTTCACAGGGATTAACACTCAGAAAATGGAACCATTAGTATGATTTCCATTTTACAGATGAAGAAACTGAGTCTCAAAGTGGCCAAGAGCCTTGCTGAGGATCACACCCCTGGTGAGTCATGGAGAACCAGGATTCAAACAACCTCTGAGGGGCATTGGAGGCCATGCCTTAATCCCATTCAAAATGGAAGGCTGGCTGGAAAAGCACTTGACAAGTGCTTGATAAATATTTGCTGAATGAATGAGTTTGACAAATTTGTGCCTGTCCAGAAAACCTCTCTCCCACCAGCTTCAGTGACCAGAATTCCAGGAAGCACTATGGTTATGCTGCTCATATCACCACCACCAGCACCCAGCCTGCTTCCAGCCCTGGGTTTGGCTAATGATCACAACAGCCAAATTTGCAAAGGGAACATTATCACCCCATTTTACAGAGGAGAAAACTGAGGCAAAGACAGGCCTGGAAGCCCCAAGCCCAGAGCCCAGATCTCACTGAACCACTTCAGTCTGCCTTTGTAGCAAGCACCGCTGGGAAGGGTAGCACTTAAAAGGTCATTGTCCTTTACACCTACTGGTAAGGGCACCCCTCAGCTTCTAAAGGTCACAGTGCTGAGCTTAAGGGAAAGGGATGGGGGGCGGTGAAAGGAGAAAGAGTTCATGGTTTTAGAATACCAGGGACTGAGAGAAAGCTCAGTGGGGTGAGCACGAGAAGAGAGTGATGTGTATGAAAAGGAAGTGGGGTGGGGGAGTCTGAAAATAGACCTTCAGCACGTCCTAGTTTTTTTGCAGGGTCTGCAGCTGGAGACGGAAGAGGCTGGCTCTGCTTGGAGACACCATGTGACCTTCAAGGGACCTGGGCTGTCCCTGGAGCCACTGGTCCCCAGAGTTCTCTGCTGGGACATCTTCTCATCTCTGCATCTGGGCTGAGAGTATGGAAGGGGCTGAGGCAGAGGCAGGACCAGGGCGCTCTGTGCCTCCTCCGTGGTGGGGGCTGGGCAGGTGAACACTCACGGAACCCTCAAACGTAGCAGACCTTGAAGTCCCCTGGAGCTGCCCAAGGCACAGAGGTGGCCCCAAGCTCTCGCAGGCCACTTGGCCATCTGCAGCCCAGAGCTGGTCATGGGCACAGCTGATCTGCCGGGAAGCCCACAGGATCCCAGGTGCTCCGGCCAGGTGTCCCCTCCTTCCCCAGCCCCTGCATCGCTGGATGTCTATGAAGCATCTGTTCNCACAAAGCCCTCCTTTGTGGGTTAGCAGGAGAACTCCTCTTTATCTCAGAAAACCCTTCATGATGCTGCTCTTTCTCCTGGATAGCAAGTACCCATTATGAGTAGGGGGGGGTCCCTCCTGGGACCTTGAAGGAGGGATTCTCCAAGAGGTGGGGTTAGGAGGATGGACCAGAGTTAAAGCCAGGTGGCTGGCACTGAGGATTTAATCCCTGATCTGCCTGTCATATGGAAAGGCTTTAGGATTCCTACCTGGGAGAAGGAGGAGGGGCACTCTGCAAGGGGGCCACAGCGCAGACCCTGCCCTCAGGAAGTGTACAAATCCAATGGGGTGGGAGTGTGAAAACATTCAGAAAGTGGAGAAGGAGGCTGTGTGGTGGTAGGGGCAATGCCTGGTGGGCAGGATGCTGCCACATGGGCTCTGGTGGGTCTGTACTGTCCTGGGCCTGAGTGAGGCCCGGTGATGCCCACTGGCACAGTCAAACTAATGGCTAACAATTATGAAGCTCTTACTCTGTGCCAGGCAAGGATCTTTGAACTTCACAGGGATTAACACTCAGAAAATGGAACCATTAGTATGATTTCCATTTTACAGATGAAGAAACTGAGTCTCAAAGTGGCCAAGAGCCTTGCTGAGGATCACACCCCTGGTGAGTCATGGAGAACCAGGATTCAAACAACCTCTGAGGGGCATTGGAGGCCATGCCTTAATCCCATTCAAAATGGAAGGCTGGCTGGAAAAGCACTTGACAAGTGCTTGATAAATATTTGCTGAATGAATGAGTTTGACAAATTTGTGCCTGTCCAGAAAACCTCTCTCCCACCAGCTTCAGTGACCAGAATTCCAGGAAGCACTATGGTTATGCTGCTCATATCACCACCACCAGCACCCAGCCTGCTTCCAGCCCTGGGTTTGGCTAATGATCACAACAGCCAAATTTGCAAAGGGAACATTATCACCCCATTTTACAGAGGAGAAAACTGAGGCAAAGACAGGCCTGGAAGCCCCAAGCCCAGAGCCCAGATCTCACTGAACCACTTCAGTCTGCCTTTGTAGCAAGCACCGCTGGGAAGGGTAGCACTTAAAAGGTCATTGTCCTTTACACCTACTGGTAAGGGCACCCCTCAGCTTCTAAAGGTCACAGTGCTGAGCTTAAGGGAAAGGGATGGGGGGCGATGAAAGGAGAAAGAGTTCATGGTTTTAGAATACCAGGGACTGAGAGAAAGCTCAGTGGGGTGAGCACGAGAAGAGAGTGATGTGTATGAAAAGGAAGTGGGGTGGGGGAGTCTGAAAATAGACCTTCAGCACGTCCTAGTTTTTTTGCAGGGTCTGCAGCTGGAGACGGAAGAGGCTGGCTCTGCTTGGAGACACCATGTGACCTTCAAGGGACCTGGGCTGTCCCTGGAGCCACTGGTCCCCAGAGTTCTCTGCTGGGACATCTTCTCATCTCTGCATCTGGGCTGAGAGTATGGAAGGGGCTGAGGCAGAGGCAGGACCAGGGCGCTCTGTGCCTCCTCCGTGGTGGGGGCTGGGCAGGTGAACACTCACGGAACCCTCAAACGTAGCAGACCTTGAAGTCCCCTGGAGCTGCCCAAGGCACAGAGGTGGCCCCAAGCTCTCGCAGGCCACTTGGCCATCTGCAGCCCAGAGCTGGTCATGGGCACAGCTGATCTGCCGGGAAGCCCACAGGATCCCAGGTGCTCCGGCCAGGTGTCCCCTCCTTCCCCAGCCCCTGCATCGCTGGATGTCTATGAAGCATCTGTTCACTGAGCCCCTTCTGTGTGCCAGTTCCTGCCAGCACCTCACACACCTTCTCATTTAATCCTCATGATGCCAGATGCAACAGGAGCTCGGAAGGTGAAGTGGCTTGTCCAGAGTCACCTGGAGCCGGACTGGAATCCAGTCTTGCTCGCTCTTGCTTCTGTGCTCACCACCTTGCTGAAGGAAGCCCGGCCCCAGCCTCACTGCCTGTTGGGGTAGGGGACTGGAGGAGAAGGCTGCCAAGCCCGCTGTGGGCTGCTAAGGCCCCAGGCTCCTGATGCCTCCCCTCACTGTAGGAACTTCCTCCTGGGCTCCTTGTATCCAGGTGAGAGGTCGGGATAGGGAGGAGGGCAGGGAGGGAAGGATTGAGGGAAGGTCGGATCAAGCCTGGGGAAGTAGCCCTGCCCGTCTTTCTCCTACAGGACCGAGGATAAGGAGGAGTCTGTTCATGGGGTCTGGGGGGCATCGGAGAGCCGAACCCACAGGACACCATCACTTGTGGTAGCTTAGGGGGCGGTGCTGGGCCACTGTGTGGGGGCCAAGTCCGCAAGAGCTTGCTGGGACCAGGGACATAACGTTCAACAAACCGTACAGGATTTTGGCTGTTTCATGTTCACGTCCCCCAAGCCCTGTCTGCCAGGCCCAAGGGACTCGGTAGGGGTTTTCCACGAGAACTTCCCCCACGGTACCCGTCCTCCTCTCTGACGGGCTGGTTCCTCCATCTCCCCCAGCTCTTCTGCTGTCCTGGCGGGCCTGGACTTTCCCGAGCCCTCACGTGGGGCCCGCGCCCAGGGCCTCTTCTCGGGGAGCGCCGCTGGGGCCTTCTCCCTCAGGGGCAGCAGGTGTGGCCAGGTTCACGGGGGCCTCTAGGGTGGAATCCATGGCTAGGGTGGAGGAAGCTTCCTCACAGGCACTGGAGGCTGAGCTGGTAGTGGGCCCGGGGGGCTGGGCCTTGGGGCTTGCCTGTGACTGGGCCCCAGAATCCAGCTGGGGTGGGCCCTGGTTGCCGTCCTGTGGCTGGGCCTCAGGGTTCGCCTGTTGCTTGCCCTCGGGGTTCACTTGCGGCTGGGCCTCAGCCACTGGCCCTGGTACCGTCTGATCCCCAGAGTCCACTTGGGTCTGTGGCTCAGCTGACATGAAGCTGCCCGGCCTCTCCTCACAGAGAGCGGCCGCAAAGGAGGCGAGCATGGTGCGCAGCAGGGCCCGGAGGTCGGCGCTGGCCAGGAGGCAGAGGAAGGGACTGAGGCAGCTGTTGAGCAGGATCAGGTAGTCAGAGTAGACCAGGGCCTCCCAGAGCAGGTAGCCAGGGTAGAAGTCCCACAGGAAGGCCAGGTACAGCAGCTGTGCCAGCTGGTAGGGCAGCCGCAGGACCACGTAGGCCGACAGAATGGTCTTGGCCACACGGGCGAAGCCACGGCAGGCTGGGGCCCCGGGCTGGTGGCGGCGGCAGGGCCGGCAGGCGGCGGCCTGGGTGAGCAGGTGGCAGACGAGCAGCACGAGGAAAGGAAGGAAGCCCCCCAGGATCTCCAGCATCCGCAGCGGCAGCTCCTCGCTGTCCCAGAAGTCCAGGCAGATGACCAGGTCGTACCACCAGACGGTGGCCTCGGGGAAGACCAGCCAGGGCACACTGAAGAGGGTGGCCAGCACCCAGACCCCGGCACAGACCCAGAGGGGCAGGCGGGCCGGGCGGCGCCCAGGGTACCAGTGAGGGCACAGCGCCAGCAGGCAGCGGTCCAGGCTGAGGGTGGCCAGCAGGAAGAGGCCGGAGGAGTAGGACACCCCCCAGAGGAAATAGTAGAAGCGGCAGGCGGCCGTCCCCAGCGGCCAGTGCCCGCCATGCTGGATCTCCATGATCTGGAAGGCCGCTGCCGCCAGGAACAAGAAGTCAGAGAGAGCCAGGCTGAGCAGGAGCAGAGCGAGCCGCGTGCCCGCGCCCTGCCGGGCCTGCGAGCCAGCCAGCCATGCCATGAGCCCATTGGCCGGCAGCCCCAGGAGCAGCAGGGCCACCAGGAAGACCGTGTCCCAGCCGCCCTGGGGGTAGTCCTCGTCGTCAAGCTCTGTGCGGGGCCAGCGGCCGGGGGCGCCCAGGCTCGCTTCCATGGCAGGGTCTATCTGGGGTCCCCAGTGTCTGACTGGACATGGAGTGGGCACCTGGTGAATCAATGAAGGCATGAATGACTGAAAAGGAGAGAGAGGATGCTGAGCATCTCTGTGAAAGTCGCTGTTCCTCTCTGGGCCATCATCATCACCTTTGGGGTGGTTAGCCTTTGCCAGGGACTTTAAAGAGATTACCTTACCTAGTCTTCCTGCAATCCATCCTACAGGTAAGCAGAAAAAGGTGCAGAGGAAGGTGATTTATGCAAGGTCTGCGATAGGAATGTGGGCACCAGGACTCAAGTTATTTTGCTTCCCAGAATCCCGCTGCGTCCACGCAGACCAAGCCAGAGGCTTTCAAATTCATTTCAATAAGATACTATAGCAGAACTCCTATATGAACTAAAAGGGTGTGCTCAGGTTAAAGGAGGGAGAGCACCCTTAGAACTCCAGGGAACACAGTTTAAAAACCACTTGGGAAATCCCTAGCGGTCCACCGGTTAGGACTTGGCCTTTCCCTGCTGTGGGCCTGGGTTCAGTCCCTGGCAGGGGGACCGAGATGAGATCCCTCAAGCTGCATGGTGCGGCCAAAACAAAACAACCCCAAATGGTCAAAGCATCGCAGGCTCCCTTTTTGTCTGTATCCTGGGTTCAAGAGTTTGAGATTCAGACTTCCTTCGTGGTCCAGTGGTTAAAGATCCATGCTTTCATTGCAGGGGACAGGGGTTCAATACCTAGGGGAACTAACATTCTGCAAGCCATGTGGTGCAGCCAAAACAAAGATTCCAAAGGGAAAGGCTTAGGGTCCCCTGGGCCCAAGAGTGGACAGGGAGTCTGGGGCGGGGGCAGGGCGGGGGGGCTCCCTTGCCCCCTGGGGTTACTCATTAGAAAAGGGAGTAAGGGGCTCAGCGGCGCGATGAGGATGAGGGTGGCTGAGTCTCAAGAAGCCTGCTTCCCTCACCCTACCTCCTTAGTGGGGGGAGGGAGGCTCCCTCTGAGGCGGAAAAACCAGATGTCCCAGAAAGCCTGGGCCCTGCCTGTGGCTCATAGCTCAAGCCATTTGACCTTTAGCCTGTGGTCTCCCCACCCCCAGGGCCCTTACTCAGGCAGACCCCACTCTGCAAGCTCCAGTCCTTACTGGATCAGAGCCCAAGGCACCCCCTGAGGCTCCAACTGGCAAGGCCTGTCTTACCTGTGAGGTGCAGGCCGCTGGCTGGAAGGAGCAGAGGTGTCTGCCTGCCCAGAGATCCAGTTGTCCACACAGCCCCACGCTGGGGCCTGCTGCATGGTGCCCGGCGGCACTAAGGCTGCTGGCATGAAACCCAAGCTGAGAGGACATCAATCTTTCATGGGGCTGCTCACTGGGGAAACCCTAACCCCAGCCCAGTGGGGCCAAGTAACCAGCCAGGGCCCCTCATTGACAGGACCAGATGGCCGAAAGCCCTTGGCCTGGGCCCCTCCAGCTCTGAGCAGGCTCTGGGTCCCCCAGGGTGCGCCTCCTCTGATGTGACCCCCGTGACCCTCACTCACCCATGATTCCAAGCCCCTGTGATCTGGCCTCTCTTCCTTCCTTTCACACACCCCTGCTCCAGTCGGGATGTTGCCCTCTCTCCTACCTCCCACCTTTGTATACATTCTTCCTCCTGCCTGAGATGCTTCCCCATGTCCTGTGGTAGCTGAATCCTGCTCATGTCAGACAACTGGGCTCTCTGACGCTTCAGCAATACTGCTCCCATTTTATAGATGAGGCAGCTGAGACTTAGAGAGGTGAGTCTGCTGGGTCTCCCAGCTCACGAGCGGCAGAGCTGGAGTCTGGAGCTCACTGCGGCTACTCTGTCCTGGCACCCGTGTTGCTGAGGATGGTTCCCTTGACTGATCGGCTCTGCCTATCTGGACACCCACAGGCAGAGGGTGGGATTAGGGCCTGGGCTGCCTGACTCACTTACCCTAATCCCCCTCAGGGCCCGATCCCTGGTCATCAGCCCTCGGGGTGGCAGAGTATAAGCAGCTTTATGGGTTCTGAGAAGCAGGGGTGCTCCCTGGTGCTGCTTCTCTGAGCCCTGTCACCCCCACTCCACATGGCCGATGAGCAGGGGAGGGGGCGCCATGGCCCAGACCCGGCCCCCAGACCACAGAAGCCCCCTGTGGGGCTCTTGACTTCCAGTAGTGGCGCTGAAGGGCCCCCCTTGACGAGGAAGAGAAGCAGCAAGAGGGAGAAGGGACTCCGAGGGTCCCAGAAGGGCCCCAGCAGCTCTGGGGAGCAGAACCNGCTCTTGACTTCCAGTAGTGGCGCTGAAGGGCCCCCCTTGACGAGGAAGAGAAGCAGCAAGAGGGAGAAGGGACTCCGAGGGTCCCAGAAGGGCCCCAGCAGCTCTGGGGAGCAGAACCTCATGAAGGGCCCCAAGGCCCTGGGGAGCAGCAAGAACCCCTCCAGGACCGGAGGAGGGCAGGAGGGGCCCGTCCCCTCGGCCCCTGGGCCAGCCCCTCATCGCCAGTCCCACCGGCACCGTCCTGGCCCCCAGCATGATGCTGCTCAGAAGACGTACGGGCCCCTGCTCAACCGCATCTTCGGGAAGGTCAGGTGGGCCCGGGCCAGGGTTGGGGAGCCTGGGGGTGGGGTTGGGACTCATGGGCTCAGGTTCAGCCCACCCTTCCCCCAATACTCAGGCCTCCTCCAGTTTCTGCTCCAGACTCAAGAGCTGGACTGTGGGGGCAGGGTTTCTGCAGTTGGGGGGCANCATGACTACCGGGGCCCGGGGAAAGCACAGGCCGCCCTGTCTACATGGGCACGGGGAACAGGGGCTGCACAGGAAGAGGCCCTGGGCGGGGTGGGTAGCAGCCACTCAAGGCTTTTCTTAGCAGGGGGGTCTTGGGTGGGGTGGGGGCGGCTGTGGGGTTCATTCCGAGATCCCGGCTCCGCCCGGCTCAGGCCACAGGTTAAGAGGGATGGGTGTGAGCCTTGTGTGCAGGAGTGTGAGTGTGTGTGGATGTCCTTTCTCCTGTCCTGGCCTGACTCTGCCACGACTGGGACTCTGCATAACTCATCAGAGTGGGCTCCAGGCCTGGCCTGCCCTGGGCAGCCTCTCTGAGCCTCCCTACCCCCACTGAACCTAAGCCCCCTACTCAGGGCAGGGACAGCCCAGCCCAGCCGAGGAGCCCAGTGGGCCTGCCAGGAGCCTGAGCCGGAACCAGGCCCCTCCGGTCTGACCACAGAAGAGTGTTTTAAATCCAGCTCATCCCAGGAAAGCCAGGGGTTAGCTTCCTCGAGGGCTTGCGGGAACATCCTTGACCCAGGACCCAGGGGGGTAAGCCCCTTGAGGGGCAGCTCAGTCCGGCTGATTTCATCCCCAGGAGGCCCAGCTGGCAGGTTGGACCTTCCGCTGCCACCACACCAGCTCCCAAGGCATTTCAGCCACAGCTTCATCTCTCTCTCACCCATTCATCCACCTGCACCACACTGAGCACCTACTGTGTGCCGGGGGCCCCCTGCCAGGACTGGGGATGCACCAGTGAGCAAGACAGACAGACACAACCCCCACCCGCAGCCATCCCTGCCACACAGGGCCTCCGATCCCGATCCCTGGTCCCCAGCACCCACCACCCAGGACCAGCCCAACCGGGCATCCCCCACCCAGTGCGGCCTGTGCGCCAGCCCCACCAGGGTCCCCTGAAAACTCAGCCCTTGGCAGCCCACCCCCAGGAGAAGCCCATCCTGGCGCCAGCGCTCAGCAGCATTTGTCGGGACTTGTTCCCGCAGCCCTTCCCAGGCAGGCGTCGCTGGAGGTGGAGGCTGGAGGGGTGACGGGCCAACGAGAGCGATCTGCTTCTGTAGATAAATGCCGACACCCGTCCTCTCCGCCGAACTCAGTCCCCCTTTCCTCGCTCGTGCGCTCTCCCCCCCACTCCCCACTTTTTTTTTTTTACAGTTTGCTAAAGCTGTTGTAATCTGGTGCCAACGATTAATTCAGGCAGAGGGAGGGAACGGGAGCAAAATGAAGCTGCCACAGAGCTGCTTCTCCAGAGCCATGCAGACAGGAGCGGCCAGGACCAGCGTCTCCCCACTTTTAATCCCAGTTTTAATTAGGTACAAAGCTGTCCCCCAGAGGCTCAGCCGCTGCCTCCCTGCTAGCGAACCCCTGCCCCCGCCCCAGCCCTGCACACAGAGCCTGCACACCGGGCCAGTCCGCCCTCTGGAAGCCTGGGTCCTGCGCTCTGCCTGGGAGGCAGTGTCCCCTAGCGGTTAGCTGAGCCCCGTACAGCTGGGGCCTGGAGCCTCCAGGAAGCCCCGCCTATGCTCCCTTCTTCCCCAGCCCCCGTCTGAGGGATGTTCTGAGCCAGGAGAGGGGACGCCCTTCATCACTAGCAGTCCCATCTACACCGGGGTCCACCACCCCCATCAGAAACAAGCCCAGAGAGTCCCCTCCTGGCCCATCAGGGACTGCCCCCGCAGGTGGACACACAGCTCTCTTGGGAACAGGGGACCACCCTGCGCCCAGGAAGCCCACCCTTCCAGGAGCCCCCCGCCCAGGAGGACTAGGCAGCCAGTCGTTGTCAAGGCTGGCCCAGGAGTCCTGAGAGATGGAGATGGACTCAGGGAGATAGGACTCAGGCTCCCAACAGACCCAGAGGCCTCCCCCGACCCGCAGGCTCCCCGCACCTGCACACACGGCCCCTTCTGCGGGCTCTGTCCTCCAGGCCCCTTCCTCCTGCCCCTTCTCCTCACCGACTCCTGTTCCACCCTCACCCCCTTGGCTGAAGCACCCGCTCCCCTTATCCCAGGCCCCAGCAGGCTCCCCGGCCACCCCCATCTCTCAGGGCTGCCTTTAGCNGGGGGCCCCCTGCCAGGACTGGGGATGCACCAGTGAGCAAGACAGACAGACACAACCCCCACCCGCAGCCATCCCTGCCACACAGGGCCTCCGATCCCGATCCCTGGTCCCCAGCACCCACCACCCAGGACCAGCCCAACCGGGCATCCCCCACCCAGTGCGGCCTGTGCGCCAGCCCCACCAGGGTCCCCTGAAAACTCAGCCCTTGGCAGCCCACCCCCAGGAGAAGCCCATCCTGGCGCCAGCGCTCAGCAGCATTTGTCGGGACTTGTTCCCGCAGCCCTTCCCAGGCAGGCGTCGCTGGAGGTGGAGGCTGGAGGGGTGACGGGCCAACGAGAGCGATCTGCTTCTGTAGATAAATGCCGACACCCGTCCTCTCCGCCGAACTCAGTCCCCCTTTCCTCGCTCGTGCGCTCTCCCCCCCACTCCCCACTTTTTTTTTTTTACAGTTTGCTAAAGCTGTTGTAATCTGGTGCCAACGATTAATTCAGGCAGAGGGAGGGAACGGGAGCAAAATGAAGCTGCCACAGAGCTGCTTCTCCAGAGCCATGCAGACAGGAGCGGCCAGGACCAGCGTCTCCCCACTTTTAATCCCAGTTTTAATTAGGTACAAAGCTGTCCCCCAGAGGCTCAGCCGCTGCCTCCCTGCTAGCGAACCCCTGCCCCCGCCCCAGCCCTGCACACAGAGCCTGCACACCGGGCCAGTCCGCCCTCTGGAAGCCTGGGTCCTGCGCTCTGCCTGGGAGGCAGTGTCCCCTAGCGGTTAGCTGAGCCCCGTACAGCTGGGGCCTGGAGCCTCCAGGAAGCCCCGCCTATGCTCCCTTCTTCCCCAGCCCCCGTCTGAGGGATGTTCTGAGCCAGGAGAGGGGACGCCCTTCATCACTAGCAGTCCCATCTACACCGGGGTCCACCACCCCCATCAGAAACAAGCCCAGAGAGTCCCCTCCTGGCCCATCAGGGACTGCCCCCGCAGGTGGACACACAGCTCTCTTGGGAACAGGGGACCACCCTGCGCCCAGGAAGCCCACCCTTCCAGGAGCCCCCCGCCCAGGAGGACTAGGCAGCCAGTCGTTGTCAAGGCTGGCCCAGGAGTCCTGAGAGATGGAGATGGACTCAGGGAGATAGGACTCAGGCTCCCAACAGACCCAGAGGCCTCCCCCGACCCGCAGGCTCCCCGCACCTGCACACACGGCCCCTTCTGCGGGCTCTGTCCTCCAGGCCCCTTCCTCCTGCCCCTTCTCCTCACCGACTCCTGTTCCACCCTCACCCCCTTGGCTGAAGCACCTGCTCCCCTTATCCCAGGCCCCAGCAGGCTCCCCGGCCACCCCCACCTCTCAGGGCTGCCTTTAGCACCTGAGGCTCCAAGGTAGGAGAGTAAGCATCCATCTCAGTCTGACCCCTGTTCTCAGCTGTAGCTCCCTGAGGGCAAGACTTGCAGCTGCTCTGGTTTCCCTCTCCTCAAGCCTCCCTCAACCCCCCGGGAGCCCAGCCCCACCTGGCCAACCGGCATGAACAGATGAATGGTCAGGAAGGGAGGGAGAGAAAGACAGGAGAGCCAGGGGTGCCATGTAAGCCCCCCCACCCCACCACAGCAGTGTCTATGCCCACCCCACCAGGGCCCCGACACCCTCACATCCCCACCGTTGCCGGGTGGGAGGCCGCATGTGCAACGCCACCGTGGGAGACTCAAACCCCAGGGCTGTGCTGGATCCAGCAAACAACTTCCACGAGGCGAAGCGAGGCCCCCAAATGCTGACATCATCCGCAGAGCCGCTGACCCCAGGGAGCGGCTGGGCTCTGGGGGCCGCAGCCGGGCGGCGGTAAACAGACATCCACCCGCTGCTCAGGCAAACAGGCCTGCACAGACACGACCCTCTCTGCTCCGGCTGATGTTGGGGGGTGCTGGGCCGACCGGGGTCGCATGGCATGGCAGGAGCACCCCGGGCTCACACGGTCCATTCACCTGTCTTTTCCTCTGGCCGTCCGTCCCCCTCTCCTGGCCTTCTTGGGGTGACTGTCTCGGGGCAGAGGACAGAATACAGCTGCCTCGTGCCTGATACAAGCCGGAGCAGGCCTGAACTTTGTCTCAGGGAGAACAACCCAGGTGCTGGGGAGGGGAACCCCCAAACCCACACATCAAAGGCAGCAAGCAGGCCCAAGGCCCACGCCAACCCCACCCTTCCAGAGCCCTTGAGGCCCCTCTGGGTGGTGAGCACCCTGGGGCAACCCTCCACTGCAGGCATTTGGGACCTCAGCCACGCCCACACACCCCCAACACCCCTCCTGGTTCGAACCCTCACAGCCAAGAGGGCTCGGAGACGAAAACCCCTCAGCCTCACCCCTTAGCTCCTGGACGCTCCCACTGGCACTGGCGCTGCCAGCCCCCAGCCCACTGAAATGAGATCCCACCCAGAATGGACTTTGCTGGCTGGGGTTGGGGGACCCAGGGCAGTCCTTCCTGCTCCTCCGAGGCCTGAAGAAGCTGAAAGCCCTCAGCCCAGTGTGAACCAGGGTGGGGACCCCAGGGCGCACAGCCCTGCTAGGCGTAAACTCTGCTAAACACTTCAGATGCATCATCTCATGGGGGGTTCCCCCACAGCGGGTACTGCTCTTGTTCCACTTTACACATGAGGATATCAAGGCCCAGTGAGATACAGTCACTTGCCTGAGGTCAGCAGGCGAGGCAGAGAACCCTCCCCAGGAACCACATCCCTCCCCGACGGCCCTAGGGGCAGAAGAGTGGGCCCCGCCGAACTCCCACAATAGCCCCAGACAGGCCCCACCTCTGAGACGAGGCCATTTCTCAGCCCTGACTCCGGCGCAGCCTGGCTGGTTGGGGAGCTGGCGGCCAGCAGGTCCCCAGTTGCCAGAGGACACATGGTGGGGCCATCCGCCTCTCGGCGCAGGGCCTTCACCCACTCCCCGGCACTCCTGAGCCGCCCGTCCCCTCCCAGCACTGCCTCCCTGCCCGCTGCCTCTGTCCCACCTGACTGGGCAGAGGTGGCTGTGCCCAGCCGGCCTCAGGGGCCTCATCCCCCTTCCCCGACACCAGGGCAGCCGCTCCTTGACACCTGCCGCTGCGCTGGGCCTCGGTGGGCAGTCAGCTGGTTCTGGGCCTGCCTCTCTATCCCCTGACACCTGCTGTGTGAGGTCCCCCTGGAGCACCTGTCCATCTCTCAGCTGACATGGAAGCAGGTACACACACGCCCTACTGTCCCACACTCAGGGTGCCAACCCATTCTCCCAGGGTGGGGGAGCCGCTGTATCCCCCTGTGCAGGCAAGGACACGGGTCGCCAGAGGGACAGGCCCAGGGCCACCCTGGGTGACGGGCTCAGCCACCAGCCCTGTCTGCACAGAGCAGAGTCTCGCAGACCAGTGACCTGCACGCAGAGCCCCGGCACAGGTGATGCAATGGGGTGGCAGCTCCCGTCGCCTCNTCACACGGTCCATTCACCTGTCTTTTCCTCTGGCCGTCCGTCCCCCTCTCCTGGCCTTCTTGGGGTGACTGTCTCGGGGCAGAGGACAGAATACAGCTGCCTCGTGCCTGATACAAGCCGGAGCAGGCCTGAACTTTGTCTCAGGGAGAACAACCCAGGTGCTGGGGAGGGGAACCCCCAAACCCACACATCAAAGGCAGCAAGCAGGCCCAAGGCCCACGCCAACCCCACCCTTCCAGAGCCCTTGAGGCCCCTCTGGGTGGTGAGCACCCTGGGGCAACCCTCCACTGCAGGCATTTGGGACCTCAGCCACGCCCACACACCCCCAACACCCCTCCTGGTTCGAACCCTCACAGCCAAGAGGGCTCGGAGACGAAAACCCCTCAGCCTCACCCCTTAGCTCCTGGACGCTCCCACTGGCACTGGCGCTGCCAGCCCCCAGCCCACTGAAATGAGATCCCACCCAGAATGGACTTTGCTGGCTGGGGTTGGGGGACCCAGGGCAGTCCTTCCTGCTCCTCCGAGGCCTGAAGAAGCTGAAAGCCCTCAGCCCAGTGTGAACCAGGGTGGGGACCCCAGGGCGCACAGCCCTGCTAGGCGTAAACTCTGCTAAACACTTCAGATGCATCATCTCATGGGGGGTTCCCCCACAGCGGGTACTGCTCTTGTTCCACTTTACACATGAGGATATCAAGGCCCAGTGAGATACAGTCACTTGCCTGAGGTCAGCAGGCCAGGCAGAGAACCCTCCCCAGGAACCACATCCCTCCCCGACGGCCCTAGGGGCAGAAGAGTGGGCCCCGCCGAACTCCCACAATAGCCCCAGACAGGCCCCACCTCTGAGACGAGGCCATTTCTCAGCCCTGACTCCGGCGCAGCCTGGCTGGTTGGGGAGCTGGCGGCCAGCAGGTCCCCAGTTGCCAGAGGACACATGGTGGGGCCATCCGCCTCTCGGCGCAGGGCCTTCACCCACTCCCCGGCACTCCTGAGCCGCCCGTCCCCTCCCAGCACTGCCTCCCTGCCCGCTGCCTCTGTCCCACCTGACTGGGCAGAGGTGGCTGTGCCCAGCCGGCCTCAGGGGCCTCATCCCCCTTCCCCGACACCAGGGCAGCCGCTCCTTGACACCTGCCGCTGCGCTGGGCCTCGGTGGGCAGTCAGCTGGTTCTGGGCCTGCCTCTCTATCCCCTGACACCTGCTGTGTGAGGTCCCCCTGGAGCACCTGTCCATCTCTCAGCTGACATGGAAGCAGGTACACACACGCCCTGCTGTCCCACACTCAGGGTGCCAACCCATTCTCCCAGGGTGGGGGAGCCGCTGTATCCCCCTGTGCAGGCAAGGACACGGGTCGCCAGAGGGACAGGCCCAGGGCCACCCTGGGTGACGGGCTCAGCCACCAGCCCTGTCTGCACAGAGCAGAGTCTCGCAGACCAGTGACCTGCACGCAGAGCCCCGGCACAGGTGATGCAATGGGGTGGCAGCTCCCGTCGCCTCCTTAGAGCCCAGCTGAGCGGACCTTTCCAGGGCTGAAGAGGAGGAGGTACCGGGCGGGGATGGGGGACACACATCCTGACAGTACCACCAGCCCCCCGCCTTGGGGAACCTGACTCCCTTGGCCATCCAAGGCCTCTGCAGGTGCCCGGAGCCCTTGGGGACCCCTTCAGCCCTGGAGCAAGACATCTGTCCACCTCGCCCTACAATGTAATGCGTCCTGTCCCTGCTCCCCCAAGCTCAGCCTCAGGGGTGAGTACGCTCAGCAAGGCAAAGTGAGGTTCAGAGAAGCAAGGACTTTCAGCCAGTAAGTGGAAGAGCGAAGGCCTGCAGGCCAGGGTTTAGGGGAACTCCTGCAGGCTCCAGCCACCCTGGGGCATGCCTGCCTTAAACTCATGGCCGGGGAGACTTTTTACAGAAGTGTCCAGCCCTGGCTGTCTGTGAGATCACGGGGTCAGGGGCACACATATAACCCCTCCCCCCACACACACACACTCTGCCCTCCTCTCTCCTGCTCTCAGCCTGCAGCTGACCCCTCAGCCAGGATGTGACGGCCTCTTTCTGCCCCTCACCCCTACCAGGGCCTCCTCTCTGCCTGCTTAGTAACCCATCCTGGGCAGGGACCCTGGCTGGCAGCTCAGACCATTTCCATTTAAACCTCCAAGGAAGCCCTGCACAGTCGCCCACGGAGTCAGCTCCAGCTGACAGGTGATGTTTGCGCCTCTCCTCCTGGGGCTGGCAGGAAGACATGCTGTTGGCTTTCACCCCAGAAATCGGAGCCCGGAGCCCCTGAGCGTGGCCACCTTGCCCGTGGCTGCTGAGCAGAGAGGGACATGCCCCAGCCCACCCTCCTCTGCCAGTGGCATCCTGCATTCTACGGGCTCCATGCGCCCACACAGGCAGCCTGCTCCCCAGCTCCTAAGCTCACCTGGGGAGGGAAATCAGAGAGACTGGTCCCTGTTGTCCCTGAGGATGCAGGGGCCAGAGTGGGGCAGGGTAGGACCCAGCTGCCCCCTCCTCTACCCCCAGCCCAGGCTTCATTTATTCGCATCAGCGCTCTGGCTTGAGCCACAGGGGCCTCACACAGCCCAGGTGGGCTGTGTTTGAAGCCACACACACCCCAGAGAGCCTCAGAGCCCTCCGGGGCGCCGGGAAGCCTGGGGCAGCTCCCTGATGTCGACCACACCACAACTTTCTCCTCCTCAGGGAGCTCTGATCAGCCAGGGCTCACTGTAGCTGGGCAACAACACTCCCCAACCTTCCGGCTCTGAGCCTCCAGTCCCTGGGAGGAGGGGCGGGCCCCCGGCCTCTGGCTTGGGGGTGGGGGCACCGGCCACCCCCGGCCTCCAGCCCGGAGGTCCCATCCTTCCAGCCGCCAGGTGCACCGCCCTGGTCCCCTTCCCCGAGAAAGGCTGACAGTCCACCGCGCGCTCGGGGAGGGAAGTTGGCGGCTGCTTAAGCCCCCCTTGAAGTCGTTTTAAAAATAAAACCTCGCTCCAGCCGTGACTCACGAGGCTGGTAGGGACGGGAGCGAGGCGCCCGGGCCGGCAGGCTGCCTCTCTGCGCGCCCCAACCCCTTCGGCTCGGAGAGCCGGCACAGTCCGGCTCAGCTGGGGACCCTCGCGGGCAGGGCCGTCTCCCTGGGGGCGCAGCGAGGGCTCGGGTCGGGGCTCCCGCTGAGTCCCCGCCCTTTCCAGCCTCTGCTGGAGAGTGGAGCCTCCGGCCGCGCACCCCGCGCCTCCCCGCGGCGGAGCCAGCGCCATGGGTCCTCAGCT
>SJYW01056130.1:384810-397819 GCA_006410735.1 Raphicerus campestris | reverse complement strand
CACACACACACACACACACACACACACACACACACACACACACACACACACACCCACACACACACCCACACACACCCACACACACACACACACCCACCCCCTGCGCACCTGTTGGCCATGAGCTGCAGAATCTGGATGAGGAACTTCCCCAGGCCTTTCCGCCGCACCTTGCTCTCCAACTGCACCTCGTAGCTGGGGGAGGAAAGCAGGGTGAGCCTGCAGGGGCCGTGAGGCCTGGCCCAGGCCCAGACAAGCGTGTGGCCTCCGCCTCCTCCCCATGCCCAGCCCCACACCGCGGCCCCTACCAGTACAGGACTTCATCACCGCACTCCACGTCAAACCGGAAGTGAGAGAAGGCGACGGGCACTGATCGGTTTTCCCACGCGATGAGGTACCAGGCTCGGTCGTCCGTCATCTCCTCGCGCTTCTCGCGGTCCTTCCAGCCCCACTCGCTCTGCTCGTACCTGGGAGACAAGCGGCAGTCAGAACAGGGGCTCTGCAGGGCACAGCCAGCTCCCCGCCTGGGCGGGCTTACATGGTCCGCATGTTGGTCTTGGTCAGGTCGAAGGCCCAGTCCACGGTGGCCGGCTCCAGGCCGGACACGCGCTTACATTCAATGGAGACGTTCAACCTGCAAGAGGAGAGGAGGCGTGTGAAGCCGGCGCCAGGCCCAGTACCGCCCGCTGCCCGGACAGCCTGACCATGAGGCACGCCTGGTCTCAGTTCATCTACAGGGAAGAGCTGAGCCCGGACGCGACTACAGAAGGAAGGAACGAAGCCGTTCAGGCTGAGATTAACGACTGTCATCACCAGCCTACCACCATCCTGACCACAAGCCCCACTTCCTGCTGCACCCCCCCACCCACACCATCCTTATCAGACTCAGCACTCTGTCAACTGCTGCCCCTCTGGGCTACCTCTTTGCTCTCTCTGCCCATTCCTCTGTACTTTGTTATAAACACCCGAGTCTTCTCTGTTCCCTTAGTTCCTGCCCTGAGGCATTTTTCCTGTTGCTTTCATTTCTGAATCAAGTCTTCACTGGGCACCCATGGGAGCCCTTCATTCTTATCTTCCAATCTCGCCTGCAAAAGTGGCTGGAATGACCTCAGGCCCTTCAGGAGGACTGCAGCCCCCTCCCCCTGAGGGGTCCTGCCTGTTGCCTCCTCTGAGGCCACAGGGATGCTCTCGGCTGACCAACAGAATGCATCAGGGTTCAGGTTCACTCCAAGTTCTGTTTCCCTAAACTAATGAATGAGGCATTAAGGTATCAATCTGTTTTTTTTGGGGGGCCCATGCCATGCAGCTTGCAGGACCCTAGTTCCCTGACCAGGGCCTGAACACGGGCCACAGTAGTGAAAGCTCCAAGTCCCAGCCACCAGACTGCCAGGGAATTCCCTCGATCTGCTATTTACTTCTAGATGACTTAAGTAAATTACAGTTAAACTCTTCGGCAAACTGTGAAATCACATTCTCCAGGAAGCGCCACATTTTGAAAGGGCTGACTCGACTCCTCGGAGGACATCCCCCTGGAAGCCACCATCACCCCCGCTGACTGGCGCACGGCACGAGCTGCGTGTGCTCGGCCGCGTGAGTCCAGGGTTCCTGGCTCTGAAGAGCCTTCTTTCTTTGTGCTGCTGGCCATGCAGTGGTCAGAAGTGACCCAACACAGCACTCACTGCATCTGCCTAGGCTGTCAATCTTCTAAGGCCGGTTGGAGAGTATTGATTCTCCACTAACCTGACTTCTTTAAGCACATGAAAGTATGGTCTTAGCCACACAAATCACACACAATTCCAGGCACCAAGTGAGCCCAGAGTCAACCGGCAGTGCCTGCTTCAGAGCTGGCCCGTGCTTCTGGAAGTCACGAGAACGTGGGGCGGAACACTGAGATCACAGTGAGGAATCTCTGCTGTTGTTCAGTCGCTAAGTTGGGCCTGATTCTTTGCAGCCTCGCAGACTGCAGCACTCCAGGTTCCTCTCTCCTTCACTACCTCCCAGCTTGCTCAAATTTATATCCACTGAGCCGGTGGCACTATCTAACCATCTCATCTTCATCGCCCCCCTTTCCTCCTGCCTTCAATCTTTCCCAGCATCAGGGTCTTTTCCAGTGAGTCGGCTCTTAGCATCAGGTGGCCAAAGTACTGGAGTTTCACCTTCAGCATCAGTCCTTCCAATGAATATTCAGGGTGGATCGCCTTTAGGATTGAGTGGTTGGATCTCTCTGCTGTCCGAGGGACTCTTGAGTCCTCCCCAGCACCACAATTCGAAAGCATCAATTCTCCTGTGCTCAGCCTTCTTTATGGTCCACCTCTCACATTTGTATATGACTACTGGAAAAAACCATAGCTTTGACTATACGGACCTTTGACTATATTACTTTGGCAAAGTGACACCTCCACTTTTTAATGCACTGCCTAGGTTTGCCACAGCCAAACTATGTCAAAGGACTTCCTGGAATCTGAATGATGATACAGCTTTGAGAGGAGTTGTAACACATCTGATCACAGACAGGAAGAATACATTAATGTGATACTATGAAACTCAGACACAGCCATGCAAGGCAAATGTAGCATTACCTACTAGAGTCTCTCTTCGTAACTCATGCATTTACATTTGTCTTATCTCATTCACTAGAATACTGACACCAGCTCCTACTTACAGTGCTGGATATAGTCTCTGTGATCCTTAAAACCACCTTGCAAGTCTGGCATCATCACTCCATTTAACCGATCAAAAATAAGGCTCAGAGTATGTCGACTTAACCAAATATGGTTAATAAGAAGCATCATTATGATTCAAACCCATAGTGATGATTCTGTAAAACCATAGCCCCTATTTTTCCCTGAGCCAACAGCATCTCTGGTACCTATTTTATAAGCCAAAGCAAGAGAAAGGGGAGGGGAGCTTTAATCCAGAATCGGCAGTGAGCTGGATTAGGGAAGAGAACAGGAATAAAAACAGCTCACTCAGGTCCAGCCTTAGTGTGCTCCAGGCACTAACACTGCACGCAATCCTTCTGATGACTCTGCGGGCAAAGCATCCATTTCGAAAATTTAGACACAGCGAAGGCAAGGAATTTGTCCAAGGTCACAAAGCCCTAAGTGGCTTTTAACCCTTATGCTATATACTCAGTGAAAGAGCGCTGGAATGAGTGAAAAGTGCCCTCAGCTGCCAGGGAGAAGCTCCACAAGCTCCGACTCTGATTTAGCCTCTTGGAGGCTTGGTTCCCTGCCTAAAACGGGGAGGCAGCCCAGATGACTTCTCAGGCTTGTTTCTGCTCTGTGGTTCTCAGTCGGCGAGCACAGCCAAGTCCCACACAGACGTCAATCTGAGACCAGGCCACCTGTGCTCATCTGCAGACCCCTCTGTTACCCTAATGGAGGGGTCTGTATCAGCAGGATACTAGCCATCGTTTCTGTTTTTCACTAACAAAGAAAAAGGAAGTCTGAGGACACCTACTCTGGAAAGGTGAATTCCTAAAGAGCAAGGAGAGGACAGGTAGGAACGCTGAACACTCACCCATTCCGATCATATTTCTTGAACACCGGGAAAGCCTCCAGGGGGTCTCCAAGCTGCGGAGGGAAAGAAAAGAGGAGTACGTGGCACAAGCGTGGGCCTGGCCACCACCAGCTCCACCCTGCGCGGGCCCACGTGGAGGCACAGCGCCCAGCCCAGGAGCAGCCCTCACACAGACCCACCATCTCTCTTAGCCCTGAAGTCACATGTAGGGTGTAGGAAGAAGGCCCAACAAAGCTGTAGCTTCATTTGACACGGCAAAGAACCTTTCCTGCCTAACACTAAAACACTGGCCTCCGGGCCTAAAACCTGCTCAGTACGCACCCGGCCCAAGAGAAGAGAGGTCCCCTGATCCACTCATGTCCTTCTACGAGGTCCTCAACTAACCTTCCCTGGTCAAAATCCAAGATGGACAATCGTCCTTGGGCCACATCCTTGGAAGTGTGACTGTTTACTGAGTGGACTAAAAGAATAACAAAACCTGGAGCGTGAACTGCAGCGGGAAGGGTGACCCAAATCTCTCCCGGTTCACGGGAAAGTTGAGCTGCTCCCAGTCAGGGCCCCAGGTGCTCAGAATCACGGCTACTCCACCACTGACTGCGGCCCCTTGAAACCAGGCTGCTGCAAGCCCCAGTGCACAGCACGGCCTGTGGCACCTCCCAGGCAGGCAGTAAAGGTCTGAAGGCAAGAATGAGAAAACTATGCCATACTTTACTAGGGAGGCTTCCTCCCTAAGATGCAAAACCCTAATAAAAACTTTTCCATATGCTTTTCCAGTGGTAAGGAAACAGACCCACCAAGAGAAGCAGCCACTTCTCTTGACTCCACACTTCCCTGCACGCCTGGGTCCATCCCTGGTCCTCCTCACATCTCTCCCAGGCTTCCAGCCAGGCTGATCCAAAGCCCCACCCCAATCCCACCGCAGCAAGGAGGCAGTAGAGGTGCGGATGCGTAGTAACTCCGTTCTGCCACAGGGTGGCGCCAAAAGAAGTCAAATTTAAAACCAAGCTGAAGTTCCAGGAGGAAGGGGACTGTTAAAGAGGGGAGAGTTACCCTGTTGGCGGCGTCCACTTTGGCACAGACAGCATCCATGGCTGCTCGCTCCTCCAGCCGCTTCTGTTTCTTCTCCTTTGCTTTGCTCGACTTCCTCTGCAAGAGGGAAAAGCAGAGTGGGCTGGAAGGTGGTGACCAAGGAAAGACGGGACTTGACTTTCCCTCTGGGGACCCTAAGGGCCGGTCCCTGATTCGCGTTTCTGGTCTCAGCAGCAGGAACTCAGGTCTGGCTGGAGACCTGAGCGTTTCCCAGTCATGAGGCCGTGGGAGCATCACTAGACTTCTCCACTTCCCTACCGGGAAGAGGACTGACCACAGGACCACTGGGTCACCGTGAGGACTCAGTGAGAGCATGGGGCAATACCTGAAGCAGAGCCCCACACCTCAGCAGCTGCCTAATAAATATTCACTTGTTCACTCCCTCCTAAGGCAGGGACAAGTAATTATAGACATATTCAGGGCAGGTTTCAGGAAGGCAATGGCATCTGAGGCAGCTGCTGACAGCTGCTCTTAAGTATAAACTTATTCAAAGCCTTTTCAGTGTCTTCAGGCTTCAAGAAACAAAGATCTGCTCTGGGGACAGCCTCCTGGGGAGGTAGGTCCCTTTCTAAGCGAGGCCTGGGGCACGGCAGCTTAAGGAGACGGAGCTGCTCCCAGAAATGGCCGCGCAGGCAAGGCCAGTGAGGCGCAGGCGCATTTAACACCCAGTGACGCCAAGGGCAGAGTGAAGGGCCCCAAGGAGGTCACCTGGGGACAGAGGCCACACTGACACGTGGTCAGCAGAGCCAAGCTTGCAGGGGAGGCTGTCCTTACACAGAGAAGCGAACCACGCAGCCCCCTCATACCTCCAAATGGAGCATGTCCGGTCTGGAGAGTCACATGAGGTTTTCTCAAGTCTACATGGACCTCTTACCCTGTGAGAAAACTGGTAGGCTTCCCTGGGGGTCCAGTGGTTGGGAGTCCACCTGCCAGTGCAGGGAAGGCGGGTTCCAGCCCTGCTCCGGCAGGATCCCATGTGCTGCGGAGCCCAGAAGAGAAGCCACCGCCACAAGAAGCCCAGGCACCGTGATGAAGAGGAGGCCTTGCTCCCCGCGACTAGAAAGAGCCTGCGCGCAGCAACGACCCACCACCGCCAAAGAAGGATCAAACTAACTAACTGGAAACACGGGGAAAAGAGCCCAAAGCTCAACAGCCCTTGTCCAAAGCCTCCTTCTGCCCTGTACTCCCCTCAGGTCTTAGGACAAGCCACGGCCATTCTTGGAGCCTAATTCCCTCAACTGAGGAGCACGGCCCTGAATAACTCCTTTAAAGTATTAAGCCCGTGAGGGTTACTGTGGCCTGCGATCTATAAATGACGCTTCCCATTCTCACTCCCAAGGAGGGGCAGAGCAGCACAGGCCCCTCCTGAATCAGCCCAAGGCACTGGGAAGCCGGCTCAGCTTTCCACCCGCCACAGGGCCTCGCCTGACCCACCCCTCACTTCCTGACCTCACCAGTGAGACATTTTGCTACTTCCAATTCCACCTTAGCTGGGACACAGCCCAGGAAAGGGTGAGCTGAAAAACCCAGCTGCCGGATATACTCTACCCTCGATTCCTCCAGAATGACAGTGCCTAACTCCTGCACAAGCAAGCAGGAGGCAAGAGTTCCGACAGCAGACGCCCACAGGGCTGGCTCTCCCAGGCACAGCCTCGCTCAGCACCGGCTGTGCACCAGCTACAGGCTGGGCACTGCAGGAAGCCGGGCTGGAGCCCCTTCTTACCTCCCTGGAGGGAGGAACAAACAAGAGAGCAGACTGTTCATGACGCTGGGATCTGGGGACAGAACTAGCCCCTCTCTGCCACAGAGAGGTTTTAGAGCATCCATTTTTCCCCCTCTCTGGGAATCTGAGTTTCAAGACAACACTGAGAAACACTCATCTTGCAGAACACTCTCACAAGAAGAAACTGAGGCTCAAAGGGATGTTGTGACTTGTTTAGAGTTCCCCAGAGAGCAAACGACAAAGGGGACACTAAATCCCAGGGGCTGGAATGCAGAGTCAGCATCTGTCCCCCCAGCCACGCTGTCTCCCACTGGGAGAGCCTAACCGTGGCCAAGACCTTCTTAGCTCTGTTTGGATAAGGTCAAGACAAGACCTCGGGAGCCCCCGAGGCAGCCGCTGGGTGGGCGGCTCCTTCCTCATCTCCCTTCTGGCATGGTGGCAGCTGATGCGACATGCCCACACAGTACCACCCCAGACCCACCTCCACACTGAGGTAGGGATAATAAACAGGGAACCTAAGCTGAAGATCACCAGGGCTGTGTGATGGGGCAGAAAGGACATGCGTTTTGGCATCACACAGGCTAGGCGACTGAGAAAGGAACTCCACCTCCAGGAAAATGGGGACTTGACTACCGGCCTAACAGAACAGCTTCAAGGCTAGGCCAGAAGTCCACACACCTTCATCGTCGAGGCCATCTCCCTGCCTTCACCCTGCACGCTAGCTCTCCCAGCGTGATACAGAGCTGNTATAAATGACGCTTCCCATTCTCACTCCCAAGGAGGGGCAGAGCAGCACAGGCCCCTCCTGAATCAGCCCAAGGCACTGGGAAGCCGGCTCACCTTTCCACCCGCCACAGGGCCTCGCCTGACCCACCCCTCACTTCCTGACCTCACCAGTGAGACATTTTGCTACTTCCAATTCCACCTTAGCTGGGACACAGCCCAGGAAAGGGTGAGCTGAAAAACCCAGCTGCCGGATATACTCTACCCTCGATTCCTCCAGAATGACAGTGCCTAACTCCTGCACAAGCAAGCAGGAGGCAAGAGTTCCGACAGCAGACGCCCACAGGGCTGGCTCTCCCAGGCACAGCCTCGCTCAGCACCGGCTGTGCACCAGCTACAGGCTGGGCACTGCAGGAAGCCGGGCTGGAGCCCCTTCTTACCTCCCTGGAGGGAGGAACAAACAAGAGAGCAGACTGTTCATGACGCTGGGATCTGGGGACAGAACTAGCCCCTCTCTGCCACAGAGAGGTTTTAGAGCATCCATTTTTCCCCCTCTCTGGGAATCTGAGTTTCAAGACAACACTGAGAAACACTCATCTTGCAGAACACTCTCACAAGAAGAAACTGAGGCTCAAAGGGATGTTGTGACTTGTTTAGAGTTCCCCAGAGAGCAAACGGCAAAGGGGACACTAAATCCCAGGGGCTGGAATGCAGAGTCAGCATCTGTCCCCCCAGCCACGCTGTCTCCCACTGGGAGAGCCTAACCGTGGCCAAGACCTTCTTAGCTCTGTTTGGATAAGGTCAAGACGAGACCTCGGGAGCCCCCGAGGCAGCCGCTGGGTGGGCGGCTCCTTCCTCATCTCCCTTCTGGCATGGTGGCAGCTGATGCGACATGCCCACACAGTACCACCCCAGACCCACCTCCACACTGAGGTAGGGATAATAAACAGGGAACCTAAGCTGAGGATCACCAGGGCTGTGTGATGGGGCAGAAAGGACATGCGTTTTGGCATCACACAGGCTAGGCGACTGAGAAAGGAACTCCACCTCCAGGAAAATGGGGACTTGACTACCGGCCTAACAGAACAGCTTCAAGGCTAGGCCAGAAGTCCACACACCTTCATCGTCGAGGCCATCTCCCTGCCTTCACCCTGCACGCTAGCTCTCCCAGCGTGATACAGAGCTGAAGAATCACAGGTGCTGCGCATGTGACATCCAGAACCCAGAAGGCAATGAAATCTAGGTTCCCTCCATAGCGTCTCATTCTTAAGCACCAAAAGTAAGCAATTCCTAAGCACAAGCAGCAGGAGGGCCAGGTCTGGGCCTCCAGATTTATGGGCTCATTCACGTAGGGGAACAGGTGAGCCAGGCGGCTCTTGGTGCTTCGGGCCGCTGTGGCCCAAGACTGGATAAAGAAGGTACCTCTTAAGCACTTTGCTGCCTGCACACCAGGCATGAGACAGGCTGGCTGGGCCAGACAGGCAGCGGCCCTCCCCCGAAACGAGCACAGGCAAGGAAGAGTGGTCTCCTACTGTTCCAATTAGCTTTGTCCTGCCTTGTGGAGGTAAGACTATCCTGCGGGGACACAGGAAAAGTCTCCTAATTAAAATGGGAAATAAGCACAGTGAACAGTAAAGCTCCTTGAGGTTAAGTGTCTTTCCCAAGGGAGCGTTACATAATAAAGAGTGTGGGATTTTGAGTCAAGAGACCCAGATTTGATTCTCAGCCCTCCCATTTACTTAATAGCTGTGTGACTTTGGGCAAGTTATTTACTCTCTTTCCAACAAGTAACTCGGTTCCTCTGAACCACAGTTTCCTTATCAGTTCAGTTCGGTTGCTCAGTTGTGTCCGACTCTTTGAAGCCCCATGGACTGCAGCACACCAGGTCTCTCAGTCCATCACCAACTCCCAGAGTTTATCCATAAAACAGGGCTAACGATCCCTCAACCTCACAGGACTGTTGTGATGGAAAAAAAGGATACAATATACCAGATACAAAAATTCTTTATTGTAAGGATTTCTGTTCACAAGTACCTAGTAGCCCTAAACACCTGCTGAATAAATCCTCCAAGATTCAAAGCCAGGTCTGAACCCCAAAGTCCATGCTCCGTCCATCAGTTAAACGTAAATGATGCTTGCTGTAACAAACTGTGATGGACGTGTTGTTTTCACATGCAGCTATCAAACTCCTCCCCTTGCTATTTCTATCAAAGTAGTCTCTCTCTCTGGCCACACCTTGCAGCTTGTGGGATCTTAATTTCCTCACCAGGGCTTGAACCTGCACCCTTGGCAGAGAGAACACAGTCCTAACCACTGGACCACCAGTGAGTCCCTCAAAGCGGTATCTCTATGGCTGCTGGTCATAATAGCTCTATGACTGTGAGGGGTCACAGAGTGAAATTTAAAAACACCAACATGGGGGCAGGAGGCACCTTTCAGAAAAAAGCCTTGGTACCCTTTAGGTTTTCAGAATTAAGGCTTCCATCCCACAAGGAATCCAGAGAAAACTTGTTTCTGGCAAAGAGAGTGAGTGAAAGTTGAGACAACACCTGTGTGGCAGCAAGGGTGCGAGAACTCTGAACAGAACGGCACTCCACCTGAGGCCACCCTCTCCCTCAGCCAGCGGCCAGACTGCCATATGGAGCAAGGCGCTCTGCTGGAGGCTGATGACTAGGAATCATGACCCTTCCGACATGAGGTGGGGAGTCCAGAGCCCTCCACCCATAAAGAATGAGGATAACGAGAGGGATCTGGCTCTGCTTCAGGGAGGAAAATTCAAATCTCCCTTTTGTAGTGAGCTTTAGGCCAGAAGAGACCAACCAGGTAGGAGCTGTTCTGAGAAACACATCTGTAACATATGAGTAATAAGATTGGGGCCCTAGAGGAAGCAGCAGGATCTCAGGATCTCTGAGGCCCGCTGTTTCAATTCAGCCAATGAGGAAGTGTTGAACCAGAATGGCATGTTATGCTTGTTGCTTTCTGCTCAGTCTGGAATGGCTGATGCTGGGCAGATTCACCAAGTAATACCAGGGACACAAGATTTTATTCAGTTTCAACAAAAGATGGGGCCTGGGACCTTTCACTAAAATCCAGGTTAAAGATGCCTAAGGCCTCTGGACTTGATTTTCTACACATGAAGCACAGTGTCCAAAAGTCCTTGCTGAAACACGATGAATAGATTTTGACATGGATTACATAAAGTGCTCTGACATGGATAAGACAACCATTTCTGTCTAACAAGTTGATTTATTCAGTCAATAACTATTTGAGTGGAGAGGATAAAAATCTAGGTTAGTAACTGCAGGGACAAACCCAATGGGTTAAAAATAGCACAAATCTATTTTAGAAAACTGAAGGCTGAGAATACAGGGGAAAATAACAGCCCCTATTTAAGAGGCAGCCATGTGATTATTTACATTTACTATCTCATTTAATCCTCACATCTGTCTCAAAGGGGAGGTATCATCCTCATCACATCCATGAGGAAATTCAAATCCACAAAGGCCAGGTCACTGGCCCATCATCATGCTGCCAGTCAGGGAAGATCAGGCTGGAACTGGAGTTTCTCTGGCTCCAAAGTGAAGACTCCCTAAAGATGGTGGAAATTTCCTGTAAAAACTAAGATACGTGGTGCCAGGGGGGGCCAGTTACCTGTTCAGGAGAGTGACCGGTGCTGCTCTAACCTAGGACTTCAGGGAGGGGAACTCACAGAAACATGCCAGTAACTTCTGCCCAACCTTCTATCAGCACATGCCCAGGAAAGGCATAGAACGCGCCTCTAGACTGCCTTCTGCTGAACAGGTGGTCACTATCCATCTGGGGCTGGGGCCATCAGCAGGGCCCTTCCACCGCCCCCTGCTCACCTTCTGCACAGCTTCCCATGCAAAACCACCTGCAGTGTGAATACCACTAGCAACCCAATTAATAACCCACTTGCGTGCATCTGGGAAGCCCCTGAAGGCAAGCCTCTGTCGATAAGGAAAAGAATGTTTTCCTTATCTTGTTGTTTTGGAGCAAGAGAAACCTGGTGGAGACGTTCGAAAGATCCTGGGGAAACCAGCTTCGCCGAGTAGCGGGAAGCGCAGAGGCCGGGGATTCGAGAGCCCCGAGTCAGGCAGGGTCTGGCCCCCAGTCACTGTCTGTGACCTTGGCTGGGTGCCTCGTTTCCTCTGGGCCTCGGTTCCCTCCGAGCCAGTGCAGGCCTAGGATATGGGAAGCCACGAAGCTAGTGACAGCCGGATGATGGGTGACCCCGGGGGTGTAGGGGATACCCAGGGACTGCTCAGGGATGGGGNTAACATGCTGTTTGGGCCAGCCTGGTGGCTCAGAGGTTAAAGCATCTGCCTGCAATGTGGGAGACCTGGGTTCAATCCCTGGGTCAGGAAGATTCCCCTGGAGAAGGAAATGGCAACCCACTCCAGTATTCTTGCCTGGAGAATCCCATGGACGGAGGAGCCTGGTGGGCTATGGTCCACAGGGTCCCAAAGAATCAGACACGACTGAGCGACTTCACTTTCATTTAGGTCTCTAGTCTACTTTCGAACCAATCATGATGCCCAGGAATGACACTGGGGTGGGATCAACTCCACAGGACCACATGGATCCCCAAAGGAGATAGGCAAAGGAGGAAGGGATGTCAGGAGGCCCGGTTTTAAAGGAGATTATAAAAGGATATGGAAAAGCAGAGGGCTGACTTGATTAGATTGGACTTGAGAAAGATTCAGTTCAGTCGCTCAGTCATGTCCGACTCTTTGTGACCCCATGAACTGCAGCATGCCAGGCCTCGCTGTCCATCACCAACTCCCGGAATTCACTCAAACTCACATCCATTGAGTCGGTGATGCCATCCAGCCATCTCATCCTCTGTCATCCCCTTCTCCTCCTGCCCTCAATCCCTCCCACCATCAGGATCTTTTCCAATGAGTCAGCTCTTCGTGTGAGGTGGCCAAAGTATTGGAGTTTCAGCTTCAGCATCAGTCCTTCCAATGAATACCCAGGACTGATCTCCTTTAGGATGGACTGGTTGGATCTCCTTGCAGTCCAAGGGACTCTCAAGAGTCTTCTCCAACACCACAGTTCAAAAGCATCAATTCTTCGGTGCTCAGTCTTCTTCACAGTCCAACCCTCGCATCCATACATGACCACTGGAAAAACCATAGCCTTGACTAGACGGACCTTTGTTGGCAAAGTAATGTCTCTGCTTTTTAATATACTGGGGGCCAAAAGAGGAGGCAGGGAGGCCTGCTGGGAGGCTGTTTCATTCATGGAGTGAGAGGCAGTGGCCATGGGCGAAGAGGCTGACGGAAACAGGAGGCTGTTGGACTTGGAAGTGAAAGAGAAGAAGGAGTCCAGGGCACCTTCCAAGTTTCTACTTTGGGGCCTGGTGGGGAGAGGGGGCAGGCAGTGCAAACAGGCAGTCAGGAGGCGGACACCGGAGACTTCCCTGGTGGTCCAGTGGCTAACATTCCTTCCTCCGATTGAGAGGGGCCCAGCTTCGATCCCAGGTCAGGGAACTAGATCCCCCATGCTGCAGTGAAGATGGAAGATCTTGCATCTGCAATTAAAGACCTGGCACAGCCAAATAAGTAAATGAAGAAAATTAAATCTATCTATCTATCTATCTATCTATCTTACTGCTGGAGAAGACTCTTGAGAGTCCTCTGGACAGCAAAGAGAACAAACCAGTCAATCCTAAAGGAAATCAATCCTGAACCTTCACTGGGAGGACTGATGCTGAAGCAAATCTCACTACTTTTGGCTGATGAGAAGAGCCAATTCATTGGAAAAGACCATGATGCTGGGAAAGATTGAAGACAGGAGGAGAAGGGGATGACAGAGGATGAGATGGTTGGATGGCATCACCGATTCAATGGATATGAGTCTGAGCAAGCTCCAGGACTGCATGCAGCAGTCCATGGGGGTCACAAATAGTCTGACATGACTTTGAGTGTCTGA
>SJYW01056130.1:338641-365551 GCA_006410735.1 Raphicerus campestris | reverse complement strand
GGTGGGGGGGGCGGGGGGCGGGGCACGCACCTCGGAGCTCTTGTAGCCCAGGAGCAGATAGGTGGCCATCACCTCGTTGTACCTCTGACCCACCAGTGAGTCCTGGATCTCTTCCCGCGTGTAACCCATGGACACCATCAACTCTGCACCGGAGGGCACACCATTAAGGCAGGTCCTGAGTCCCAGGCAGGCTCAACCTCACTGCCCAGCACAGCCTCACCTGTCCGCCGGGGGTCCTTGTAGTCAGGGAGTGGCTCCACATAAGGCTTTAATTCATCATCTTCGTGACCCACATTCATCCACCGATCTTTCATGATTTGCTGGGGGAGCAAAGGGAAGGAGAAGGGCAGAGAGGGAGAACTCAGCCTGGAGGTTTCCTTGGGACCCAGGACCTGGCCAGACGGTCTCAGGCGGCTCACCTCTAAAGTGCCTCTCTTGCTGGGATTGAGAATGAGAAATTTCTTGAGCAGGTTTTCACAGTCTGTGGACATGTAGAACGGAATACGGTATTTCCCCCTCAGTACCCGCTCCCGCAGCTCCTGTAGGAGGGAAATTTAAATCACCCAAGGACAAGGGTTTAAGAAACCTAACATCCAGGCTCCTGATAGTCTGACTGTCCAGGCAGATAGAAACGAAATATGATAGGAGGCAGAGGGCCCGGGACAAGGCCCCTCACTAGAGAGGCGCTGCTGTCAGACACCCCACGCCCTCGGGCTTGATGAGCCTGAGGCTTGCAATCCTGAGTGCCTTGGAGAGGTGAACAAGTATACAATTTATCCCAGTTCTCAAGAGAAGAACTGAGATTATGATGCTGGATACATAATGTCTTTTAATAGCTGCTACCTTTTGTAAGCCCTTTGAAGCTTTGGCTCAGGAAAAATGTAGAAAAGCAGTGAAGGTGAGAGGTCGGGGACAAGACCAGCGGCCACAAGAAGAAATGAGAATTCAAATGATCTAAGCCTGCACTTCACTCCACCTTGAGGTTCTGTCCATCAAAAGGCAGGGATCCGCTGACCAGTGTGTATAGGATAACGCCCAGACTCCATACATCCACCTCGGGTCCATCGTACTTTTTGCCCTGGAAGAGCTCGGGGGCAGCATAAGGAGGACTGCCACAGAAGGTATCGAGCTTGTTCCCAAAGGTGAATTCATTGCTGAAGCCAAAGTCTGCGATCTTGATGTTCATATCAGCATCCAAGAGCAGGTTTTCTGCCTGGGAGGTAAGAAGGAAAACGTCAGGGAACCAAGTGGACCACCCCAAGGCACCAGACAGGAAGGAGCTGAGGGGAACGGAAGGAAAAAACAGGAAGTCCTCTTCAATCCTAGTACTGTTCCCACTGACTCCAGGGCAGCCTCCAGTATGTGTGAAGACGCTGGGCTGGGTTGGAGGAGGGTGGCAAAGCCCGCTCCTCCCACAGGCAGCTGTATGAGGGCTGGGATCTGAAGGCTGAGGGCTGTGAGCTGTGGAAAGCGTTCCTGTCAGGCCTGGGTTAATCGTGGTCACCTGCGAGGACTCGGGCCGGGAAGACCCAGTGGTGGTCTCTCACACACTAACATCTGAGGGACAGAGATGGGAGTGCGCACATCTGCAAAGCAGCTGTGACGCAGCTGTGGGACAGTCAGCCCTGCTTCCTCGGCTGGCTGCCAGGCCTGGCAGCACCGGAAGAGGTGGAACGGCAGAGGCACTCGACTCACTGGCGGGAAGGGGAGCCTACGTCCAGTCACACAGGCCTGTGTCAGAAGCACCCCTAGGGGCTTCNAGCCCTGCTTCCTCGGCTGGCTGCCAGGCCTGGCAGCACCGGAAGAGGTGGAACGGCAGAGGCACTCGACTCACTGGCGGGAAGGGGAGCCTACGTCCAGTCACACAGGCCTGTGTCAGAAGCACCCCTAGGGGCTTCCTCATCATCTCCAAAAAAACTACAAGCCAGAGCTTCCCTGAACATCAGGGTGTCACGGTTCTGCCACTGTTGGCAGAGGCGAAGGGCCCAGCCCTGGCCTGACCTGGGAGACGGGAGCGCGCCTCACCTTTAGGTCCCTATGAACGATGAGCTTCTGGTGGCAGTACTGCACAGCAGACACTATCTGAAAGGAAGGAAGAGGGGTCAGCCCGGAGGCGGCCACACCGGCGGTGGAGCTGCGGCCCTGCGACCGACTTCCAACCTGCCACACTGATAAGCACGGCCCAAAGGACCCTCCGAGGCTGCTGGAAGATGGGCAGCTACTCCCTGCATGCCAACCCCCCAGAGCAGAGGCTGGGCCCATAGCCCAGGGAGGGAGTCACACCCACCTGGCGGAATTTGGCTCGAGCCTCTTTTTCTTTCATCCTGCCATGAGCCACTAGGTAATCAAACACCTCTCCTGCAAGTGACAGGAGTGGGGTCTACATCAGAGCTGGCTGGAGCTGGGGAAGGCAGGGACACAGGAGCAAGAGGCAAGTCCATGCCTACCTCCACTGGCGTACTCCATGACCAGGTAGAGCGTTTTCTCAGTCTCGATCACCTCGAATAACTTAACTGCAAACGCAAGGGACAAGCTCTGAGTCAGAACAGCAGCAGGGGGTCACAGGTCAAGCCCCGACATGCACAGGGGCGTCCTCAGAACAAACGTTTCCTCCCTTCTCATTCCTGCTCTCCCGAGGACAAGCTCCCCTCTTGTCCCCTCGTGGCAGCCACACCACTAAGGACGGCCCTGAGCACCAGGGGCAGAGCCGGACTGAGCTGGGCCTCCCCAGAGGTGTCTTGGAAGACTCCGGATTCTGGCCGGCACCGCGCCTCTGGAAGGAGGACTACGGAGGAGGACTATGTGTGGGAACTGAAGTCGCGCGGTGGGGGGAGGGAGAGGAACGATGACGGTCCTCACCTATGTTGGGATGATTCAGAACCTTCATTATTCTTACTTCACGGAACAGCTGGAAAATAAAATAGCAGCAGGGGTCATGCCTGCTCAGCTTGCTCCCCTCAGGTCCCCTCCAAACAGATCCATCGCTAGGATGCTTTTTCATAAAGAGCAAAGAGGCAGGGTGAAGAAACAGTTTGGCAGTCCACCTCTTCCACGCCCGTTCCCAGGGGCTGAGAAGGACCCGAGGGGGAAGGAGAACAAGAAGGGTCAGTGTGAGGCCAGCGGGGCTCTCCCGACGCGCACCCTCAGGGGCAGAATCGGGAGGAGCCAGCTGTGCCCTCAGGCGCTGTCTGCTCAGATCCAGCCCCCTAGCAGCAGCCAGGAGGAGGGAGGAGGGAGGAGGGAGCGTGAGCCCATGGACATGAATATTCAGAACAGACAAAGGACACTCCAGTGTGGTCTGCGTGAAGGGGCAGGGAGCTCTGAAGGGGACCCTCCTGTCTTCCGACTTACAGAAGTCAGAGGGCTCGGCACTCGTGGGCGCGCCGTTCTCTCCTGGGCCTCAGGGTGGTGACAGAAGAAGCCACTCCTATATATAGCTGATGCCAATTTTAATCAAATCCACCTACACACACTCACGCTCTCTTTGTGAAACAAAATCAGGGACTCCAAACCATACATTTCCATAAAGAAAAATGACAGAAATGAACCCCATCCCCTCTGCGGGGGCCAGAAAATTGGGGGTGGGGTTTTGGTAACTTCTAGACCTTCCCACTTGCGCAGGAGCAGAGCTCGCTGTTTTTGTCTTGTTTTTGTTTTTGAGGGGGTATGTAGACCTAATTTAGGCTGTATTTTATGGGGAGAAAGTGAACCCATCTTTTTTCCGCTTTAATTAAGTCCCAGAGCTTTCCTAAGCTGGAAAGGAAACGGGAGACAGGTTTTCCAATTCTTAAAAACATGATTCTGACCTTCACTCCCCTTTCCTGTTAGAGCCCAGGTTTTTCCTTGCTTTCTTCTCTTGCCCAGGAGATATAGTGGATGAAGAGGCAAGAAGTCCTGGACACCACCTCAGTGGCAGGAGTGGGGCGCAACACTGAAATGGGGCCTGAAGGCAGCTGCCAGGGCTCCTCCCCTGAGGGCACTCGCTGGCCGGCAGAGTGCCCTCCTAGGAGAGCGTGGACTTTTCTGAGCTTGGTTAGAGCCCTGACGAGGCCAGCTTCTTCAAGGTGTGTTGTTTAGGGATTGCTGCTGGGATCAAACTTAAACAGAGTGATCTGGCCAGAGTCAGCCTGGCCTTGGCCATGGAGTGGGTTAGAAGGGACATCTGTCTGGTGCTGGTGTCTTCCAGCCAGTCAGGAAGAGGCAGGGAGAAGAGACAAGTGGGAAACAGGACGGCCGAGCTGACGCTGGCAGCCCGAGATGCTCCAAAGACCGAATGGTCCACACCAGGCTGGCTTCTGCTCTGCGGGGTCCGAGCCAGCGTGCCAAGAGTAGCCCTCTTTCCGTTCCTCCCGGAAAGCTCCCAGCAGGGAAGCCCTGGTTGAGGACAGCCACATTTCCTCTGACTCAAAGAACCGTGAGGGGATCCCAGGGGTAACAAAAAAAAATAGGAAACACCTTGGTTTTGGCCGCCAGTGTGTCATGGCACCTCAACCCACACCACTTCTGTGAGTGTCTCTCTCATAACAACTCCCAAGCCCGAGCCCCAGGCTTCCCAATGGCGCCGTAGCTGGCTCTGTTAGCATGAGGTTATACACTCTTCTAACCCAAGTAACACAATATGCTCATGAAAAGCAAAGCTCAATCTGCCATGAGATCAAAAGATCCGGGTTAATCAAGGTCAGAAAATCTGAGCCAGGGTCACCTGGAGAATGAGCAAATCTGACTGACCTGAAAAGGGGCCGCTTTCTGGGAGCCCGATGGGAGATTTCTTCCTTCCTCTAAACTGCTTGAGCCCAGGGTGGGGGGAGAGGGCTGTTTTCAGCTCTACACCAACAGTCACTGGTAAGCTGTCCCTCCTCTGCAAATGAAAGCCTTCTTTCCTCACTCCTACATATGTGGTACCACCTGGAGGGTTCCTTGACCAGCTAGAAAGACTTCAGTTTCCACTGTAAGTCAAGGGAAGCAAAAGTCTCACCTTGCAAAGACTACATGCAAATCACTTTGCCAACTGTTAGTCAGGAGGAGCCTAAAAGTGAGAAGGAAAACTGGGAGTACCTGTCCTTAATCTGCATGTATTATCAGAGGCTTGAAACTGGAGCTCAGTTTCTAAAAACCCCAGCCCTCCATCCCCAGTCTGTGAATGGAGCTGGCCCAGAATCCAGGGGCAGGTTCTCTGCCTCCTCTTATCCCCGTACTTCTTAGAGCCACTCCCCCAGATGATTCCAGATGTTAAAGCAACTGCTTATGCTTCGAGTAATAGCTGTATACATGCGTTTTTGCATACGGGCTGGTCACAAGCCAGAAAGTAACAAGATGCAGGAAGCAGGTCAGACAGGTAGGCCGAGGGGCTGGGAAAGGGCAGAAAGACTTCTATCGAGCCAGTGTCTGAGGCCAGAAAGCCCAAGCAGAAGTCAGCACAGAGGATCCAACAAAACCCTAAAGATAGCAGAGCCATGGAGAGGGATAGTGGGGACATCGAAATAATCGGAGAGTCTGAACCAGGGATTCACGTGTCTGTGTGTGCTCAATAATGTCTGACTCCAGGATCCCACAGACCATAGCCTGCCAGGCTCCTGTCATGGAATTTCCCAGGCAAGAATACTGGAGTAGGGTGCCATTTCCTCCTCCAGGGAATCTTCCCGACTCAGAGACTGTATCCGAATTTCCTATACTGTGCCACCTGGGAAGCCCAGGGGTTCAGGAGGAGGTCCAAATGGGATCAGCAGATGAGCGACTCCTGACAAAGGTTTAGAAAGGGACAGGATGCACTGTGAGCTTACTTTCTGGAGGCTGGAGGAATTCAGCTGAGTCTTGTCAATGATCTTTACAGCTACCTGCACAAGAGACAAAAAAGCCCAAGATTATCTCTTTGACCACGCTAAGATCAGGATTCAAATCTGCTTCTCCCTCCGTATTTCCGCCTTCTTCTGACCCCATCCCTCTGAGCATCCCTCTCTTTTCAGATCTCGCTTCTGCCTGATAAACAGAAGGCTGCCTTGGGGAGTAGCCCTACCACTACTGCTGGGATATCAATAGTGGGAGATGCTGCCGTGTCCCCAGGTCCAGCGCTCACCTCTTTCCCAGTCAGGATATGCCGAGCCAGCTTCACCTTGGCGAAGTTACCCTTGCCAATGGTCTTGAGGAGCCGGTAGTTGCCGATATGGGGCTGCTCGTCAGCAGAGGTGGCTGAGTTGCGGCCCCGCAGCATGTTGGACTTACTGCTGGGCTTGTCGATGTGTCCCAAGGGGGGCTGCCGGGTAGAAACACGCACACCTTGAAGGGTGCCACCCTTCATCTCCCCATGCCCTGGCCCTTAGCTCTCTGCAAAAAATTGTAAGAGGCTGGGGTAGGGGGGCAGGGAGGCATGCAGAGAGCAAGTCATAAGGCAGGGGAGTGAGAGGAGAGGCAAAGCGAGCCCCGCTCCACTCCAAAAGAACACAGCCTGGGGTCCAGTGTCAACATCCTACTACGAGCCGTCCCATCCCCGGCTCCACTCTCTGGAATACGTCCCCCGTGAACAGCCCAGTTCCTCCTCCTCATGTGGGGAGCGCCGCCTACTGCCCTCCCTGTGGCCTGCTCACACTTTAATCAGGCCAAAACTGAACACTTGCAGGGGCAATTTGGTCAAAATTACTGCAAAGCACTCGGCAGCCAGGGCTTTACATTTGTCTTTACTGTGTATGACTTTGTGTTGATTTGCTGTCTATCTTGTAAGAATGGAAGCCCATGAGTGCGGGCATGTTATCATTTATTCACTAATACAACCCAGCACCTAGGTAGTCTGGACTATGGTAGATGTTCAATGAACACTTGTGCAATGAAAACATGGAATGATGATCTGAGCAAGGCCCTCCTTAGATATCCCCTAGCTCAAATAAGGGTGTGCGGAAGCAGAAAGGACAACAATTGGCACCAACAGGCATACATACATAACACAAAAAAGGCACGGTCCAGATGAAAACATCCATCTGTATGAAAACCTGTACGGTCCTCAGAGGACTAAATGTACAGTTCCAAGTGATCCACTCCTAGCTACACCCCCAAGAATAACTTGTACACCCATGGACGTTCATAACATCCCACATTCACAATCGCCAAACAGTGGAAACAACGCAAATGCCCATCAACTGACAAATGGACATACAAACTGTGAAATATCCACACAGTGGAATATTCATGGGCAATTAAAGACAGAAAAAGGAGCACCAACATATGCTACTCCAGGGATGAACCTTGAAAATGTTACGCTAAGTGAACAAGGCTGGCCACGGAGGGCTGCAGGCTGAGCAATTCCCCTTACATGGAATGCCTACTCTGGAGTAGGCAAATCCAGAAAGACAGAAAAAAGAGGTGAGTCTAGGGCTGAGGGGACGCCCCTAAGGGGAGGGGCCTTAGGGATGACGGCTACGGGCTGAGGTTTCTTTCTGCGGTCATGAAAAAATTCTAATGAAATGCTGACTGTGGTGATGGATACACAGCTCCATGAATTTACTAAAATCCCCTGAAGCGTACACTTTAAAGGGTAAATTGTATGGGATGTGAGTTACATCTCAATCAAACTGTTAAAGAGTCTGGTCTAACGCTAGTCTAGAGCCCTGATCTGCCTCTTCAGAGAACCCGATGCCACCACTCCAGCGCCACGTGGGTCAAGGGCAGCCAGAGCCCTGTCCCAGAGCCGTCCAGAGCTGGCCTGGAAGCTCCAAGGACACAGTCCGGAAGCAAGCAATGGGACCAAGAAGTGTGCCTCAAAGTTCTTTCTCTCACAGTCCTTTCTGGCTCTCGGTGAAACCCTCAAAAACCACAAAGAAATAACTTGTTACCACCCAAGGAACTGTCCAGGGTTCCTCGGCAAGGAGCATGCTTCCCCAACCAGCTGCTTTTCAGCCCTAAGGGGGCACGAACAAGGAAAACCCTCCCTCTGCCCCCACTTCCGAGAGAGGAAGATGGGTGGAAAAGTTTCCTTGGCAACCTCTAATTCACCTCCTAAGTTTCTGGTCACGCCCCTATTTTCTGAGGATATGAGCCAAAGGCAGCAGGAGTCTGGCAGTCGCCAAGTCCTCAGAGTTTGGAATGACAATTTAGTGTCGACATGAGGGTCTGGGTCCTTAGCTTCCCGAAGCTAATCTGGGTGTCCGACTCCCCATCCTGAGCTCGGCCTCTCTGCCTCCATGCTTCTCAGCCCTGGGGCTGCTCTGTGTGGCACAGCTGGCCAGCACCCTCTCCCCACTCCTCACTCCCAGGCTCAGCGGCACACTACCTTCACGGAATGGCAACAGACGCCCTCCACGCTGGGACAGAGAGGCATGACTAAGAGTACAGGTGGAGAGACAGACTGCCAGGGTCCAGGTCCCAGATCTGCCTCTTACTCAACACGTTAATTTTACTATCATCAACAACGACCTTAAGAGGGAGAGGACATTACTACAAAGCAGGAAGAAATCCTAAAAGATGACCGACACGGGTGCTCCCACGTGCGGGTGCCAGTAGACGGTCTAGTTGGTGCCGAGGAGCTCCATCCCACAGGCCGAGGGTCTAGGTCAGGCTCCCCCCGTTTAGGAGCATTAGTTTCTTATCTGTAAAGTGGTGATAAAACAGTCCTATTTCACATTCATTAAGTGACAGAAAGCATGTAAAATGCCTTCAGTTCAGTTCAGTCGCTCAGTCGTGTCCCACTCTGTGACCCCAGGAATGGCAGCACGCCAGGCCTCCCTGTCCATCACCAACTCCCAGAGTTCACCCAGACTCACGTCCATCGAGTCAGTGATGCCATCCAGCCATCTCATCCTTTGTCGTCCCTTTCTCCTCCTGCCCCCAATCCCTCCCAGCATCAGAGTCTTTTCCAATGAGTCAACTCTTCGCATGAGGTGGCCAAAGTACTGGAGTTTCAGCTTTAGCATCAGTCCTTCCAAAGAACAGGTAAAATGCCTTAGCCAATGCTTAATAAAGAACCACCACGATTACCATTATTTTTGATTCCCTTGGCGGCTCAGACGATAAAGAATCTGCCTGAAATGAGAGAGATGTGGGTTCAATTCCTGGGTTGGGAAGATCCCCTGGAGAAAGGAACAGCTGGGTGACCCACTCCAGTATTCTGGCCTGGAGAATTCCACGGAGAGAGGAGCCTGGAAAGCTATGACAGAGAGTCAGACACGATTGAGCGATTTTCACTTCACTTCAAATGCTACACAGCCTGTCTGCAGAGCCAGAAGTCTCACGGTCAACAAGACTTTCACATCTAAGTCAAGTCCTCCTGATCCAGCTGCAGCTCAGATGGAGGCCAAGAGATGTATGTAGGGTGCCCCCGCTGAGGAGATGTCCCTGCTGGGGAGAGGTCCCAGCTGGACATCAGCCACTTTGCCTTCATAGGAGGGGACTCGCCAGGGCAGCTGCAAAGGGTTAGTTCCAAGCGAGGTCTCCAGGACACTCAAAGAGAAGGTTCCGTCTGGGTCCCAAACAAGCAGGAAAGGCCGGGGCTTGTTCTTTGATTCCCCTGCTCTACAAGCCATACGTTCCCCTTTCTAACAAAATCACCCAACTCTCAGGATGCCAAGGACACAGTCCTTCTCTCACCCCTCTGCCTCTTCCATCTTGAGACACAGTTCCCACAGCAGGGATGAGGGGCGGAGTGAGGAGAGGGTGCAGGGAGGAAGAAGAGAGAAGTCCTCAGGGGGAAATGTTCCTCAGACCAGGGCCCTGCGCCCGGTGGCGTCTTTGAAGGCTGACGCAGAGGCACGGGTGCAGGTGCGACCACAGAGGCAGGGCCCCTTCCACGGCTCTGACGAGGCTCCTGTAACCTGGACACAGATCTCACCAACAAGGTGGGAGGCTGGGGACGGGCTGTCCTTCTGGGCCAACTAAACAGGATCTGGCCAGAACCACGCGCTGCCTCCCACCTCCATCCTCCTTGCGCACAGACACGGAACACAACAGCCTCCAAGCTCTGGCCAACACCACAGAATGGGCAGGCCCCAGAGGTCTCAGCAGTCCCGAGAGTAGACACCACGGCCCTCAGGCAGCTTTCAGAAAGAACGAGCGGTCACCCTGGGAGGTAGGATTTGGAACCAAATAGCAAAACACACAAGTTACTTAGCAGGCCTGGCTGAGAAGCTGGGCGTAAGCAGCTTTGGGGTCCTCATTCGAGAAGAGGGGAGAATTCAGGGCATGAAGATGAAGAAAAACAAAGTCTTCTATCCAGTGGGCCCTTCAACCTGGGATCTCAGAACCCAGCCTAGGCGTGTTGCCAGGCTCGCCCGGAAGACAGCCTCCACCCCGAGCGGCCCGGCGCTGACTCAGGTAGGCAGGGCCCCTTCCCTAACGCTGGAGGCTCTGAGCAGCAGTTCCTCCTGAGAAAACCTCACGCTTTGGGGCCTTGCACTCAGGGCTGGCCTCGAGTGTCCTGAGACTTCCCCAAGGCCGGGAAGGGGCCAAGCTGGGAAGGGCGACAGGCGCGCCTGGGCCAGAGGCAGAGGAAATCCGTCCCTTGGGCACTGGCCCCGGGGGCCGCCCCCGCTCCGTCCCCCCTCACCGTGGCACTCGTGCGCCCGCCCGGGGCCTCGGCCTGTCTCGTCCGCTCCTTTCACTCTGGCCAGGCCTGCTGACTCCACCTAGGGGTCGGCTCTTCTCTGGGGCTTCGGCCTCTTCGTTTCTTAGCCCGCGCCTCTTCCCAGGAAGGCGCCTTGTGCTAGGTACTGCCCGGCTCCATTTAGCAACTCCTCAAAGACCCCATGTGTGTGTGGGGTGGGAGGGGTGAAAGAGGAGGGGGCAATTCCACAGCAAAATAACACAAAACAAAAACAGGGGCAACGTACCCGGCTGGAGAAAGGGACAAGGACTACCAGCGACTTCCATTCAGCAGAGCCCAGAGCAGAACCTGTCAGGCAGCGAGGGCAAAGTACAGAGGCCGGGAAGAGCCAGGCCCAGGGCGGGGGCTGCTGGCGCCGCCAGCCACCCTTACTCAGCTGAAGCAGGCGACACCTTCCACCACCTCCTCAATGAAGAAGAGCGCAGCAGCCAGGCCGAGCGGCTCTGGGAACCCGGACTGTGTCGCAACCGAAACCACCACTAGCAGAGAGAGCCCGGGCTTGGCAAGGAGAGGGATGGGGACAGAGCCCCGTGGCCTCGTGCAGGCCGGGGCCTGGTGGCCAGGAAGCCCACGCAGTCCTCGGACACTACCCAGGAGCCAGGTGGGAGGAAAGGGGCCCGAGGGGAACGGGAAGGGAGGGAGACAGGGAGAGAAAGAGGCGGGTTTAGATCCACTTCCTCCTCCCTCCCCCTCCCCGGAAGTGGGCTGCCCCACCCTCCCCAAGGTGCTCTGCTGGTTAACAGCTGGGAGAGGGTGAGGAGGAGACTGACTCCAGCCCAGGCTGTCATAAAGCCCTTACTGCACCTGCAGCAGGTGGGACCTGGGCAGGGGCTCACATCTGCGAGCGGAGGGGGGCCTCCGTGTGAATCAGACAGGCTGCCCCAGAGAGCGGCGGCAAACCCGCCATCAGGACCAAGGGTGGGGGTGGGGGGAGCAGGACCAGCTGTCCAACAGTGGCAGATGGACCTCCTACTTCACAGAATGCAGCGTTCAACCTTAGAAAAATGCACACTCCACTTGTATGGAGTGATATGGACATCGTATCAGGAGATTCAGGAGCCCTAGGAAGCCCCTTAGGTCTATGGATTCTAAATGAAGAACCTCCCTCACTGACAGGCAATGAGATGTTTAATCGTAAATTTTGCCCGAAGGTTGGGTGCAAACCAAACATTTCTCTAATTTCTTCCAGCCCTGATTCTGGGAGACCGTTTCCAGGCTCCCCCAGTGACCCCCTCCCCCAGGCCTGGGCGCAGCAGGGGCAGCCATTCCTCATACCTTCCTCTGGCCAAGCCCCAGCGGTCCAGGTGCCTGCTGAGCCCTCCCTGCCGGGTTCTGGGTTCTGGTACTGACTTTTCCTCTGGGTGCCAGATCTACTTCACATTCATTCCACTACTCTAGGCTAGCATCTTTCCCATTAGGCAACTCTTTCTGAAGCGCTCATGCCAGGAGGCCATAAACTCCTCCAGGGAAGGGCAGAGCTGCCGGTGCCCTCACAGCAGCTGGCACAGACACACGGGAGATGGCGCTGCTCCGCGTTCACCTTCTGTATAGCCCTGGTCAACAAATTTGACATCCTTGGTACTACCGCCTGCTGGCATATGCATCCTGTGTTCTCCACACCATAAACCTAGCACGCTCATTTTACATATGAGAAATTTAAGCACAGAAGTTAAGAGACTTGCCCAAGGCCAGCCTGCCAGTGCAGAGCTGGGCCTGGGGCCCAGTGCTTTCGTGCCCACTCCAGCACTCTGCTGTTCCTCATGGCTGCATTTACCAGCTTCCCTTCAACCCTTCTTGAAGACTAATCTGCTCTTATTTTCCCCCAAAGAAGCAGAAGTCTCTGGCTCTTTGTTCACAGACTAGGAGGAGGGAAAGATGTGAAGGTTCAGGAAAGGTGCTTGGGGCAGCAGGAGCGCCAATGTCTGCTTAAGGCCAGTTTGGGGCCNAGAACATAACAGGAGGTAGGCAGGTTTATGGTCTCTGGGGAAAAGCAGGAGGGGAAACAGTAAAAGCTGGACTAGCATGGGAACGAAACTTGCTCCCTGGCGGGAGAGCAGACAGCCCGGCTGCCTGCAAGGCCATGGCCATGGCCACGGCCACCATGTCAGCAAGCGAAACGCTGTCCGTTACACCTTCTGGAGGCAGACAGGGGCCACGCTAACCTCAGGTCAGCTTTGACACACTGCCGGCCGTGCCCTGAACTCTACACTTTGCAGCACGGTCATCTCCACGACCCTGAAAGTTAGGGCCCACCACGCAAGTGCCTGTGCCCAACTGCCAAGGACAGGAGGGCGGGGGCCTCTCGCCGGCTGGGCTGGGCTGCAGCAGGCAGCGCTTCAGCCACAGAGGGCCCCTCTCCGGGACAGGAAGCGCGCCTCCGGGGTGGGAGCAGAGCCCGAGGCTGCCACACGGGGGCGACAGAAACACCTGTCAGGAGGGGCAGGAGAAATGGCCGCCGGGGACTTCCGCTATCTCACCAGCCTTTGAGCCTCGGCCGCCACAGGTTGCCTCTGAAAAGCCTGCAGAGCCCTCTCCTCACCTGGTGGCAGTGATGACCCGTGAGCCACTCCCCCACGAGAAGAGGGAAATGGGGGCTGAGCCCTGAGCCTCAAGAAGCCCCAGTGTCCTGAGCCAGCCCGGCCCCCAAGCTGAAGCCTTGGACAGCCTGCCCTCCAACCACACCTGCGTGTAGAAACACCAGTCCCTCCTCAACTCTACAAGTGGGGGACATCAAGTCATCACTGCAGGACACCAGCACCAGGAGCCTCACTGCGTGGCTTCCTGGTCACAGCTCCCCTTAAACACACACATGCACACACACATGTGCACACACATGTACACACATGTAACAGGTGCACATCCACATGTGGCAGTGGTTTGCGGAGCCACCGTCTCCGGACTCTCTCCCCATCCGGCTGGCTCCCGTGCCCTGCCCGCAGCTCCAGCCCTGCCCGTGTCCCTTCCTGGAGTCTCACCCTGGGCTCCTGCCACCTGTCTCCTCATGTCCTTCCAGACCTCCAGCCTCTGCCGCCACCTCCTCCTGCCTGGAACACTGCCTCTATCCTCCGCTCCAAGTCTCCTTCCTGGTCAGCCTCAGCTCAGACATCGCATCCTCCAGGAAGTTTTCCCTGCCCTCACAGGGTTCTGGCCCGTCACTCCGGGCGTCCTGAGGACGGCAGCCTTCTTGCACTGGGATTTGGCTCCTGAGGAACGGCCGGCCTCCTTCACAACTCTAGGTGGCCGTCTTGTTCACCACTGTGCGAGACTGCGGCTGCTGCTGCTAAGTCACCTCAGTCGTGCCCAACTCTGCAGCCCTGTAGACAGCAGCCCGCCAGGCTCCCCTGTCCCTGGGATTCTCCAGGCAAGGACACTGGAGCAGGTTGCCATTTCCTTCTCCAAAGCATGAAAGTGAAAAGTGAAAGTGAAGTCGCTCAGTCGTGCCTGACTCCTAGCAACCCCATGGACTGCAGCCCACCAGGCTCCTCCGTCCATGGGAGTTTCCAGGCAAGAGTACTGGAGTGGCGTGCCATCGCCTTCTCCAGTGAGAGACTGGGTGCGACCTAAGGGAAGTTCCAGGGCTTCAGCCAACCCCATGTCCTCAGTGCTCAGCACCTCACATGCTTCAAGAAATGCTCTTCTAATTCATGACAGAAAGCCAAGGGCAGGGTCTTCCTGCCTTTTTCAGAGTGACTCTTTACCCGACAACTCTTAGCACATCTCTCCTCCACGTGACTGCTTCAACCTAGGCCAGGGCTAGAGAGCTGGCGCCCGTGGCTTCCAATCCATACTCCAGGGCCTTCTGGTGCCTCTACAGACGCAGGCTCTGGCAGGATTTCAGAGCTCGTGGCCAGTGTGTGGAGCTGGGGCCGACTGCCCTTCCACCTGTCCTTTCCCAGCCTCCCCTCTGCTCTGAGGGCTGCAGGGAGACCCTGCACAGGCCTGCTGAGCAAGAGGACTGCTTCTGCAGTGAAGCAATGGGGATACAGCTCCAAGTCCCCAAGAGAGAGCGAGTCGAGATCCAGCACCACCCAAACAGGTTGCATCGCTCGAGCCAGTCGTTCACCCTCCTGGGACCTGTTTCCCCACTTGCACAAGAAGGGGCTGGCGGTGAGCTTGGAGGGTCTGTCCTCAGTGGACGTGAGGGCTCTCAGTGTCTCTGTGCTCACAAGCCTTCCAGCAGGAAGTGGGCACGGTCTGCACGTTCTGAAGACCACATCCTGACCCTGTCTTACATTGCGTCAACTTGCCTAAAAGCCTCGGTCCGTAACTAACCACCTAACATGTCTTGGACACCAAGCTCGCATACTGGAAAACCTCTTCCTCCCAGGGCTGAGAAAATTCAAGTTAAACTAGGTGACAACTCTGGACTTAGAAACACTACAACCCTGAACTCGGTGTGCCCTAGGCCAGAATCTTCTGCCTCGCAAGACTTCACTTACCCACAATTTACCAGCTCCTCACCACTCCCAGCCTCTCCACACACCACGAATGTGGCCACAGTGACCCACAGTCCTCCCAGCAGGCCCGAGGGCCCTGCAGCCTCAGCCTCAGCAGCTCTGAGTAGGTGAGGCCCTGGCAGGGCAGCTGGCATACCCAGGGCCCAGCACCTGCCCCCCGCCCCTCTCAGCATGACTCCCTAGCAGCCCGGCTCCATGGAGGGCTCCTGGTGGGGAGCTGCCTGCTTGCCCACCTGCCCACCATGGTAGCCCACCCATGAGGAGAAACCCATTTGGCAAAGCCAGCAAGCAGCAGTTTCACCCTCCCTGCCCAGTGTGGGGGCAGGGGAGGCGGGTCCAAGCAGACTAGTCCAACAGGTCCTTTTCCCACCACCCTACACAGCTGGTCTCTGCACTGCTTCAAAACCAGGAGCCGTAAACACCAGCGCTCTCACACCCTGAGTCACAAAGACCAAGGAATCAAGAAGAAAACAGAAAATGGCCATCTCATTCTCCCCCCATCTTCAAGAGTCCTGGGAAACGCAGTCCCTGACTTCACAGGTCTTGGTCAGTTCCGAAAGGTAACTATCTCCCCTAAGAGGCTCACAGAAAGGTGCCGAGGTGCTGTGAAGCCAGCTCTTTGGTGCCATGCTCCCGAGCGGCTCTGCCACTGAAGATAACTCCACAGTCTTCTGATACAGACCCCGCAGCCTCTCCAACCCTGGACTAAACTCCCAACAGTGTCCCTCTGTTCACCCACCGCAAAAGCGGGGAAGATGAGGCCAATTTATAACCAGAGACAACACCACAGCCAGAGATGCTGTGTGTCCGGGGCAAGAACACAACTCAGCAAAGCTGGGAGGGCCCTCTCAGCTCCGCTCCCTACCTCAGGAAGCCACACAGGGCCCCCTCAGCACACGCCCTCGCTGCGGTCTCCTCTCTGGGTTCTTAAGACAATCCAGTGATAGGGGAAAACATCCTCCTCGGTCTTTCATCCTGGAAAAGTTGTTCTTTTTTGACATTACTGACCCTATTAAGGTGGACCTATTAAGACCTGTGACTTACATGGTCAAAAACTGAGTAGGCAGATGTCTGATTCACAAATCAATACAGACTCACTCTCCCAAGGGTGGCAATAAGCGAAGAATATTACTCATTGTAATTTTTCTCCTTTTTTTTTCATTTCACAAGTAATTCATTGAGAGACGATCACGTGCAAAGCACTCTAACAGACTCTAGGGAAGAAGGGGATGTGGAGAAGGAGAAACTACGGCCCAGCCTTCAGGAAAGCTGCCTGTCTAATAGGAGAGGGAAGCACGAATCACACCGCCTGACACAGGACCAAGCCCAGGAGCCAGAGCTAGTCTGCCTACGCCCTCCAATTGACTAGAAGATTCCTGTTGTTTAATCACCAAGCTGTGTCCAACTCCTTGCAATCACGTGGACTGTAGCCCACCAGGCTCTTCTGTCCATGGGATTTTCCAGGCAAAAATACTGGAGTGGGTGGCCATTTCCTTCTCCAGGGGATCTTCCCTGACCCAGGGATCGAACCTGCCTCTCCCGCATTGCAGGCAGATTCTTTACCAAAACACCAGGGAAGCCCCCTCTGGTAGCAAGAACATAGAGTTTCAGTCAGGACTTTGTTATTTTTCAGAGAGATTTAGAGATCCCCAGGTCCTGCTTCTAGCAAGGACCATGAGTTCTGCCAGGATCTATCTAAACCCTGAGACGTCAATGAATGGGGAGGCCTGCCCACAGAGTGGACTGTGATGAGAGCCGTGAGATGTTGATTAAGCGGAAATCAACTCGGGGAGAGGCACTGAACAGTCAGTCATTCAGTCTTCCTTGTCTCATCCCCATCTAGAAACCAGAGACAGGCCCAATATACAAGCAAAGATGATACAGGAAAGGCTTAAGCACAAAGTCAAAAAAGTTGTTCGAGGCTAAGGTCATGCGAATCAAGTCTAAAAATGCCCCCGGCATTAGAACAGAATAGGGTGCTCTTGGTGAAAGTGTGGAAGGACTTCCTAAAGCTCTGTATACAGAGCCCCGAATCTCAGTGCCAGCTGTGACTGCGGAGACACGCTAACATATTTATCCTTTTCTCTCCCAGTTATCTGTTGTCAAGCCTGGTCTCCCTCATCATTCATTCAGTGTTATAGCTTGCTGTACACTAATATCAGTTTTAAAATTGTATTCTTAATCAGCAGGCTACCAGCAACATCAGAATTCTTCTGGAAGGTTCTAAGAAGGAATGAATACTCACTTCTGAAAATACTTAGAAATTCCCTGAATAAACAGAAGATTCTATATTGTCTTAAAAATGAAATAAACAAAAAACAAAGTTAATTCAGGGCCTGGGAATAAAGATTAAGGCCCCAGTCCTCCTCTGTTGGGAGAAAAATAATTCTGAAGCTAGTTCTTTTTTGTTGTTGTTAAACTGAAGTTGAGAGGAGGGAGGTGGGAAGGGGGTTCAGGATCGGGGGGACATGTGTGCACGTCTGGCTGATTCATGTCGATGTTTGGCAAAAACCACCACAATATTGTAACGTAATTATCCTCCAATTAAAATAAATTAAAAAAGAAAAAAAAAACCCTGAAGTTTAGTTGACTTACAATATTTCAGGTGTACAGGAAAGTGATGCAGTTAAATGTGTGTGTGTGTACACAAACATGTACAGATTCTTTTTCATATTCTTTTCTGTTATTGCAAGACACTGAATAGTTATACTGTTCCCTCTGCTATACAGTAGGTCCTTTTTGTTTATGTATTTTATATATAGTTCTAGCTTAAAAATGATAAAACTAGTGAGACTTGGTCCACATCACTCAAAAGAAAATCATTTCCCGAAATTAAAAAAATAAGTAAACAGGTGAAGGAGAAAGGGGATTGGCCTGCTGAAAGTCTTCCCTACAGCTGATAGCAGATTAGCCACATGAGACTCTTTTGGGATGATTTACTATGCAGAATTTTAGAACAGAGAGCATTCCAAATGTGAAACTGGGAGCTCAGCACCTAAACATTTATTAATGAGAAAAATTCTCACACCACAATCATAATGAAGGTTTAACATCAACGTCTGACTTTCTGTCATTAAGGGATTGGTTTTAACTGTAGGTTTGGCAGCTTGTCCTATTGACTGTTTCACAAGCAGCTTCTGAGGTTTCAAGAAAGGCAGGGGGTTTGCTTTTAAACACTATCTTAAAAAATATATTTCAGAACAGGGTTCAACCACTCCAAGACAGAAGGAGGGAATGAAAACGGAACCAAATAAAGGATTCGGATGCTACCAAACACACCACAGGTGCACACCACAGGTGCAGGAGAAGAAAAGACACTGTTTGCCACCAGCAGCAAAACGGCAAGAAAAGTCAATTCAGCACTTCTTATGACCAAATTAAAAATGAGGATGGCACTAAAGACCTGAGGTTGATAAAAGGAAATCTTCATCTCTTCAAAACACACTTAACTGACTCAAATCTATTTTACTTAAACACAAAACCACCCAACAGCTCCACACCAACGCAGAGCACGGTCATCTAATCAATTAGCAGCCACACCTCTTTGCCCAGCGTGATGCGGTAATTAAGGGAGAGACTCTTCTCCCTGGGAATACACGTACAGAAGGGCAGAGCCCCTAAGGACCTAACCCATTACGACAGCCTTTTCATTAGCGAGAGAACACCGCCACGCGCTCTCCCAGGAAGCAGTGGCCTGCATCACTACAGAGCACCTGTGTGAACAGCAGCCACCTCTGAGGACAGATAAAAACGTGCTGGCGGCGGGAAGAGGGGAGAGCCACTCAAAAATTTAACAGGGCGTGCTTCTTACCATAACTCACATGGACCGTGGTTTCTCACCGTAACAAAAGGATGGATTCTAAAACAACGTAGACACGGCACACAACCACGATCTTAGATAAGTGAAACAGGTTTGAACACAAAGACANCCCAGGAAGCAGTGGCCTGCATCACTACAGAGCACCTGTGTGAACAGCAGCCACCTCTGAGGACAGATAAAAACGTGCTGGTGGCGGGAAGAGGGGAGAGCCACTCAAAAATTTAAAAGGGCGTGCTTCTTACCATAACTCACATGGACCGTGGTTTCTCCCCGTAACAAAAGGATGGATTCTAAAACAACGTAGACACGGCACACAACCACGATCTTAGAAAAGTGAAACAGGTTTGAACACAAAGACAATCACACAGTTGAACTCCTTCTACCAGGGGCAGCAAGAGGGCTCAAATGGGGAAGAGTGATGCTTGAATCAAAGGCAGCAGTCCACCCCTTTACCCTTGCCCCATGCTGGGATCTTAAAAAATCGGCTCAAAATTTCAGCATTTAGTTAATAAAATCAAGACCTTTAACAGGATAAAAGAAAAGGCTCTATCATACCAGGAGTGACATGCAAGGAAATCGTACCACAGACTTACAACTCAAGTTAACTGAAATTCCAGAGATTCACTCTCACTGAGAAACAGCGCCTAAAATCTAGGAGGACCACAGGCAGAGTTTCAGGAGACAGGAGTGATCCAAAGATCGACAAAGGCAAACAGGAAGCAGCGGCATATTACACAAGCAATGGGATAAAGAGACACAGCAGGATGGCCAGAGTTCAGCTCCCAGGATTGAACTGGCAAGTCCCAAACACACACGGGTCCTGGCACTACCAGCTACAGCGCTCCGTGACCTTGGCAGTCAAGGCCAAACGCAAGCAGCTCTGGGCCTCTGCGTGTGAAACTGGTACATAATGGCCTGTACAAAGAAAATACTAGTTTCCTAAGGATAAAACATAGTTAAGGTCCACAAACAAAAGTTTTCTTGGGGGCGGCGGGAGTGAGGTGCTACCAAGCAGGACAGGCAAATCTAAGAATCCAAACTGTCCTAGGCTACTTACTTGCTGGTTACCAATTTAAGATCTTAAGACTCCGGTTTTTCTGGAGGTTCTTGGAATTCTAGAAGATGAGAAGAGATGAACAGGAAAATCGGAAGCCAGGATTAAATAGTAAGGTTAAAAAAAAGTTTCCCATAAGCTGTTAAGACAAGGGAGCTAAAACCAGAGAGCTGCATCGTCACACCATGCCATCTTTACAACAGGCCTCAGAGGGCAGAGAGACCACGCAGGAGTCTGAAGCTGGCCGGGGAGGCGTGCTCTGCCCCACACCGACCGGGAGCTAGTCCTAAGGTATCTATCTTCCACTCCTGGACACAATGAAGCCAGAGCCAAAGTGCTCTTCACAGTCAGGAAAGTCTTGTTCCAACACCAACAGACACTCTGGGCTACATGAGTCTGTTACCTTAAACAGAGTTACTCAACATTTCTGGGCCTCTGTTTCCTCATCTGCAAAGTGGGGAAAATAATAAGATCTACTCTCTTACAAAGATTAAATGAGTTAATGAATGTAAAACAGCTAGTTAAACAAGCATCTGGGACAAAGTGCTCAATAAATGCCGGCTGTTATGATATGACAGCTAAAGACACTAGCCTCGGAGCACACGGCACCTCGTGGGAATGGGCGGGGGCACTGTCTATCCTTCAAGACTCAGTCTATTGCCTTTAAGAGTTTCCCAACCACTTGGAACAGACTAATGTACTTAGAGGGCCATCCAGGAGGCACCGTCACTGAGTCACTGCCTTAGCTAACAGAGTGAACAAATCTCCTTTGAAAGCAAAAGTCTGTCTTCCATACAGACCAGGGGCTGAAGAGAGAGAGAAAAAAGCACATCAAGTTCACTTTGGGAATTGAAGTGAAAGCCACATGTGTATCTGAAAAGAAATATGCTTTGTGTAAAAAGCAGAGGATTATGGGACTTGCTGAGTGATGGGAAATAGAGCTATAATCCCACAAGTCTATATGTAGACACAAATTGATATAAGGTAATCACTTGATTAAACTTTTTTAATGATTCTGATGAGAAGTGATCCTGAGCAAATGAGATGAGTGTAAGCAGATTTGCTTAAAGCTGATCCAAGTGACTATTAGAGGAGGCCCAAAGGTCTACTATTAGTGGTACTAAGAGAAGGTTTTAGAAGAGGTGCTTCGTTGAGAGAAGGAATACAAAAGAACAAGGTGGAAAACGATAAAGCAGTTTAGAAATCTATTTACTGCAACTGTATCTCTTAAAGGTTCATCAAACAAAGATAGAAGTCCACATGCTGTTACATACACATAAATCCGCTTAACCTCTTCCAAGAGAAAGCAAAGCACTTTCATGAAAGTGGGGTTTGGCAGGCAAGGTTCACTAAGAAACAGGGCCAACAAAGAGTTAAGCTACGAAGAAACAGGAACCGCGTGTGGAGGCTCTGCGACCAGACTGGGAATAGACTGTTGGGTGTTCTGGCCCAGTGGGTGCCTGGAGCCGACCAGCCTTCAGCTAGGACGGCTACCAAGGTTTTTCAAGGATAGTGGCTATGCAAGCTTTGCAGTTTTCAAATTTGGAATTGACCAATAGCCAATATATAAGCCTAAAAAAACCACAAACTACTGTCATAATGAGTAAGGCCAAATTATTTTTTTAATGGAAAAAAAAGAAAAGGAAAATGCACCTATTAGAAGGAGGAAATGAGCCAAACTTGGTTAAAGTCTAGCTTCCTTAGCTAGATACACTGCAAACCAAGGCGGCAAGTGCCCTCCTGCATTTTAGCCAGGACTCTGGGAATTGCAAAACAAAGGCTCATTATGAGGTCATCGGCAGTAACCAGCCAATCAAGGACAGGGATGGTCAACTCCCTACTTGTCTCCAACAGCAATTCTCACACTCCTGGAAAACCCTCCATGCTCTTATTACTAAGGGCCTCAAACAGCTTTTGTTGATGCGGATTAAAGCTACTGTATTATAACTTAAACTGAGAAAATGTTAATCTATTAATTCATTTAAAATATAGTACTGAACTCATTACAACTGTGTATTCATAACTATCTTCCAACATACCAAGTTAATACATATCATCATAGTAAAATCTAGGTTAACTTTTAAAACTTAATTATTGAATCTACAACAAGATGAAACCCTGAACACATTATGCTAAGTGAAGTGAGAGGGAAACAAAAAGAGAAATACTGTGTGACTCTACTTACATGAAGTGTTCAGAACAAACAAATTCACAGAGAAAGCAGGAGAAAGGCTACCAAAGGCTGGGGGAGGGAAAGATGGGGAGTTACTGTTTATGATATACATCTTCTGTTTGGGATGACCAAAAAGTTCTACAAATAGTGGTGCTGGCTACATCGTTAATGGATTTCATGCCACTGGACTATATACTTAAAAGTGTGAATTCTGTTACCCATATTTGACCACAATGAAAAAGCGCAAGACCATGAGAAAATTTCAGACTACCATAAATGAGGAACACTGTATAAAATAACTAACCAGCATTCTTCCCAACTGTCAACGTCATGGAAGACGTGAAAACACTGAGGAGACTATGGAGACATGAAGCTGAATGCAACATGGGTTCCCGGGCTGGATCCTCGACAGTAAAAGGACACCAGTAGGAAAACTGGTGAGATCGGAAGCCGTCTGGGTAACAGTATGACACCGAGACTAATTAACAGTTTTGACACGTGTTCTATGCTTATCTCAGATGGTAACATAAGGGGGAGCTGGGTGAAGAACATACAAACACTTTGGATTACAAAGTTCAAAATTTAAAAGAAATAAAATTTAACTGTTTAAAAACCCTCAGAAGGTCAAAGTTATGTATTCATAGGAGGAGACGAGCCAACTTTAGTCAAAGTCCCTCTGGTCACAGAGAACCAGCTTTCTCAGATAGAACGACAGCAAATCAAGGCAGCAAGTGCCTTTGTGAGTCCAGTCAGAACTAAAAAGGTTCTGGGAATTGCAAAAAAAAANAGAGCCACTCAAAAATTTAAAAGGGCGTGCTTCTTACCATAACTCACATGGACCGTGGTTTCTCACCGTAACAAAAGGATGGATTCTAAAACAACGTAGACACGGCACACAACCACGATCTTAGAAAAGTGAAACAGGTTTGAACACAAAGACAATCACACAGTTGGACTCCTTCTACCAGGGGCAGCAAGAGGGCTCAAATGGGGAAGAGTGATGCTTGAATCAAAGGCAGCAGTCCACCCCTTTACCCTTGCCCCATGCTGGGATCTTAAAAAATCGGCTCAAAATTTCAGCATTTAGTTAATAAAATCAAGACCTTTAACAGGATAAAAGAAAAGGCTCTATCATACCAGGAGTGACATGCAAGGAAATCGTACCACAGACTTACAACTCAAGTTAACTGAAATTCCAGAGATTCACTCTCACTGAGAAACAGCGCCTAAAATCTAGGAGGACCACAGGCAGAGTTTCAGGAGACAGGAGTGATCCAAAGATCGACAAAGGCAAACAGGAAGCAGCGGCATATTACACAAGCAATGGGATAGAGAGACACAGCAGGATGGCCAGAGTTCAGCTCCCAGGATTGAACTGGCAAGTCCCAAACACACACGGGTCCTGGCACTACCAGCTACAGCGCTCCGTGACCTTGGCAGTCAAGGCCAAACGCAAGCAGCTCTGGGCCTCTGCGTGTGAAACTGGTACATAATGGCCTGTACAAAGAAAATACTAGTTTCCTAAGGATAAAACATAGTTAAGGTCCACAAACAAAAGTTTTCTTGGGGGCGGCGGGAGTGAGGTGCTACCAAGCAGGACAGGCAAATCTAAGAATCCAAACTGTCCTAGGCTACTTACTTGCTGGTTACCAATTTAAGATCTTAAGACTCCGGTTTTTCTGGAGGTTCTTGGAATTCTAGAAGATGAGAAGAGATGAACAGGAAAATCGGAAGCCAGGATTAAATAGTAAGGTTAAAAAAAAGTTTCCCATAAGCTGTTAAGACAAGGGAGCTAAAACCAGAGAGCTGCATCGTCACACCATGCCATCTTTACAACAGGCCTCAGAGGGCAGAGAGACCACGCAGGAGTCTGAAGCTGGCCGGGGAGGCGTGCTCTGCCCCACACCGACCGGGAGCTAGTCCTAAGGTATCTATCTTCCACTCCTGGACACAATGAAGCCAGAGCCAAAGTGCTCTTCACAGTCAGGAAAGTCTTGTTCCAACACCAACAGACACTCTGGGCTACATGAGTCTGTTACCTTAAACAGAGTTACTCAACATTTCTGGGCCTCTGTTTCCTCATCTGCAAAGTGGGGAAAATAATAAGATCTACTCTCTTACAAAGATTAAATGAGTTAATGAATGTAAAACAGCTAGTTAAACAAGCATCTGGGACAAAGTGCTCAATAAATGCCGGCTGTTATGATATGACAGCTAAAGACACTAGCCTCGGAGCACACGGCACCTCGTGGGAATGGGCGGGGGCACTGTCTATCCTTCAAGACTCAGTCTATTGCCTTTAAGAGTTTCCCAACCACTTGGAACAGACTAATGTACTTAGAGGGCCATCCAGGAGGCACCGTCACTGAGTCACTGCCTTAGCTAACAGAGTGAACAAATCTCCTTTGAAAGCAAAAGTCTGTCTTCCATACAGACCAGTGGCTGAAGAGAGAGAAAAAAGCACATCAAGTTCACTTTGGGAATTGAAGTGAAAGCCACATGTGTATCTGAAAAGAAATATGCTTTGTGTAAAAAGCAGAGGATTATGGGACTTGCTGAGTGATGGGAAATAGAGCTATAATCCCACAAGTCTATATGTAGACACAAATTGATATAAGGTAATCACTTGATTAAACTTTTTTAATGATTCTGATGAGAAGTGATCCTGAGCAAATGAGATGAGTGTAAGCAGATTTGCTTAAAGCTGATCCAAGTGACTATTAGAGGAGGCCCAAAGGTCTACTATTAGTGGTACTAAGAGAAGGCTTTAGAAGAGGTGCTTCGTTGAGAGAAGGAATACAAACAAAAGAACAAGGTGGAAAACGATAAAGCAGTTTAGAAATCTATTTACTGCAACTGTATCTCTTAAAGGTTCATCAAACAAAGATAGAAGTCCACATGCTGTTACAGACACATAAATCCGCTTAACCTCTTCCAAGAGAAAGCAAAGCACTTTCATGAAAGTGGGGTTTGGCAGGCAAGGTTCACTAAGAAACAGGGCCAACAAAGAGTTAAGCTACGAAGAAACAGGAACCGCGTGTGGAGGCTCTGCGACCAGACTGGGAATAGACTGTTGGGTGTTCTGGCCCAGTGGGTGCCTGGAGCCGACCAGCCTTCAGCTAGGACGGCTACCAAGGTTTTTCAAGGATAGTGGCTATGCAAGCTTTGCAGTTTTCAAATTTGGAATTGACCAATAGCCAATATATAAGCCTAAAAAAACCACAAACTACTGTCATAATGAGTAAGGCCAAATTATTTTTTTAATGGAAAAAAAAGAAAAGGAAAATGCACCTATTAGAAGGAGGAAATGAGCCAAACTTGGTTAAAGTCTAGCTTCCTTAGCTAGATACACTGCAAACCAAGGCGGCAAGTGCCCTCCTGCATTTTAGCCAGGACTCTGGGAATTGCAAAACAAAGGCTCATTATGAGGTCATCGGCAGTAACCAGCCAATCAAGGACAGGGATGGTCAACTCCCTACTTGTCTCCAACAGCAATTCTCACACTCCTGGAAAACCCTCCATGCTCTTATTACTAAGGGCCTCAAACAGCTTTTGTTGATGCGGATTAAAGCTACTGTATTATAACTTAAACTGAGAAAATGTTAATCTATTAATTCATTTAAAATATAGTACTGAACTCATTACAACTGTGTATTCATAACTATCTTCCAACATACCAAGTTAATACATATCATCATAGTAAAATCTAGGTTAACTTTTAAAACTTAATTATTGAATCTACAACAAGATGAAACCCTGAACACATTATGCTAAGTGAAGTGAGAGGGAAACAAAAAGAGAAATACTGTGTGACTCTACTTACATGAAGTGTTCAGAACAAACAAATTCACAGAGAAAGCAGGAGAAAGGCTACCAAAGGCTGGGGGAGGGAAAGATGGGGAGTTACTGTTTATGATATACATCTTCTGTTTGGGATGACCAAAAAGTTCTACAAATAGTGGTGCTGGCTACATCGTTAATGGATTTCATGCCACTGGACTATATACTTAAAAGTGTGAATTCTGTTACCCATATTTGACCACAATGAAAAAGCGCAAGACCATGAGAAAATTTCAGACTACCATAAATGAGGAACACTGTATAAAATAACTAACCAGCATTCTTCCCAACTGTCAACGTCATGGAAGACGTGAAAACACTGAGGAGACTATGGAGACATGAAGCTGAATGCAACATGGGTTCCCGGGCTGGATCCTCGACAGTAAAAGGACACCAGTAGGAAAACTGGTGAGATCGGAAGCCGTCTGGGTAACAGTATGACACCGAGACTAATTAACAGTTTTGACACGTGTTCTATGCTTATCTCAGATGGTAACATAAGGGGGAGCTGGGTGAAGAACATACAAACACTTTGGATTACAAAGTTCAAAATTTAAAAGAAATAAAATTTAACTGTTTAAAAACCCTCAGAAGGTCAAAGTTATGTATTCATAGGAGGAGACGAGCCAACTTTAGTCAAAGTCCCTCTGGTCACAGAGAACCAGCTTTCTCAGATAGAACGACAGCAAATCAAGGCAGCAAGTGCCTTTGTGAGTCCAGTCAGAACTAAAAAGGTTCTGGGAATTGCAAAAAAAAATTTTTTTTTTAATTTTTATGAAATTACCAAGAAATCAACAGAACGAAGCCAGAAGAATTAACTTGGTTTGTCTACAACTGTGGTTCTTACACTTCTTGGTTTCAGAAAGTCTTTGCAGTATTAAAAATAACCTGAATCTCCCAAAAGATTCTGTTTATATGAATCATACCTATCAATGTCTCCATTCATTTAAAGAACATTAATAAACCCATTACATGTAAACCTTA
>SJYW01056130.1:324890-338407 GCA_006410735.1 Raphicerus campestris | reverse complement strand
CCTGAGCCAGCCCGGCCCCCAAGCTGAAGCCTTGGACAGCCTGCCCTCCAACCACACCTGCGTGTAGAAACACCAGTCCCTCCTCAACTCTACAAGTGGGGGACATCAAGTCATCACTGCAGGACACCAGCACCAGGAGCCTCACTGCGTGGCTTCCTGGTCACAGCTCCCCTTAAACACACACATGCACACACACATGTGCACACACATGTACACACATGTAACAGGTGCACATCCACATGTGGCAGTGGTTTGCGGAGCCACCGTCTCCGGACTCTCTCCCCATCCGGCTGGCTCCCGTGCCCTGCCCGCAGCTCCAGCCCTGCCCGTGTCCCTTCCTGGAGTCTCACCCTGGGCTCCTGCCACCTGTCTCCTCATGTCCTTCCAGACCTCCAGCCTCGGCCGCCACCTCCTCCTGCCTGGAACACTGCCTCTATCCTCCGCTCCAAGTCTCCTTCCTGGTCAGCCTCAGCTCAGACATCGCATCCTCCAGGAAGTTTTCCCTGCCCTCACAGGGTTCTGGCCCGTCACTCCGGGCGTCCTGAGGACGGCAGCCTTCTTGCACTGGGATTTGGCTCCTGAGGAACGGCCGGCCTCCTTCACAACTCTAGGTGGCCGTCTTGTTCACCACTGTGCGAGACTGCGGCTGCTGCTGCTAAGTCACCTCAGTCGTGCCCAACTCTGCAGCCCTGTAGACAGCAGCCCGCCAGGCTCCCCTGTCCCTGGGATTCTCCAGGCAAGGACACTGGAGCAGGTTGCCATTTCCTTCTCCAAAGCATGAAAGTGAAAAGTGAAAGTGAAGTCGCTCAGTCGTGCCTGACTCCTAGCAACCCCATGGACTGCAGCCCACCAGGCTCCTCCGTCCATGGGAGTTTCCAGGCAAGAGTACTGGAGTGGCGTGCCATCGCCTTCTCCAGTGAGAGACTGGGTGCGACCTAAGGGAAGTTCCAGGGCTTCAGCCAACCCCATGTCCTCAGTGCTCAGCACCTCACATGCTTCAAGAAATGCTCTTCTAATTCATGACAGAAAGCCAAGGGCAGGGTCTTCCTGCCTTTTTCAGAGTGACTCTTTACCCGACAACTCTTAGCACATCTCTCCTCCACGTGACTGCTTCAACCTAGGCCAGGGCTAGAGAGCTGGCGCCCGTGGCTTCCAATCCATACTCCAGGGCCTTCTGGTGCCTCTACAGACGCAGGCTCTGGCAGGATTTCAGAGCTCGTGGCCAGTGTGTGGAGCTGGGGCCGACTGCCCTTCCACCTGTCCTTTCCCAGCCTCCCCTCTGCTCTGAGGGCTGCAGGGAGACCCTGCACAGGCCTGCTGAGCAAGAGGACTGCTTCTGCAGTGAAGCAATGGGGATACAGCTCCAAGTCCCCAAGAGAGAGCGAGTCGAGATCCAGCACCACCCAAACAGGTTGCATCGCTCGAGCCAGTCGTTCACCCTCCTGGGACCTGTTTCCCCACTTGCACAAGAAGGGGCTGGCGGTGAGCTTGGAGGGTCTGTCCTCAGTGGACGTGAGGGCTCTCAGTGTCTCTGTGCTCACAAGCCTTCCAGCAGGAAGTGGGCACGGTCTGCACGTTCTGAAGACCACATCCTGACCCTGTCTTACATTGCGTCAACTTGCCTAAAAGCCTCGGTCCGTAACTAACCACCTAACATGTCTTGGACACCAAGCTCGCATACTGGAAAACCTCTTCCTCCCAGGGCTGAGAAAATTCAAGTTAAACTAGGTGACAACTCTGGACTTAGAAACACTACAACCCTGAACTCGGTGTGCCCTAGGCCAGAATCTTCTGCCTCGCAAGACTTCACTTACCCACAATTTACCAGCTCCTCACCACTCCCAGCCTCTCCACACACCACGAATGTGGCCACAGTGACCCACAATCCTCCCAGCAGGCCCGAGGGCCCTGCAGCCTCAGCCTCAGCAGCTCTGAGTAGGTGAGGCCCTGGCAGGGCAGCTGGCATACCCAGGGCCCAGCACCTGCCCCCCGCCCCTCTCAGCATGACTCCCTAGCAGCCCGGCTCCATGGAGGGCTCCTGGCGGGGAGCTGCCTGCTTGCCCACCTGCCCACCATGGTAGCCCACCCATGAGGAGAAACCCATTTGGCAAAGCCAGCAAGCAGCAGTTTCACCCTCCCTGCCCAGTGTGGGGGCAGGGGAGGCGGGTCCAAGCAGACTAGTCCAACAGGTCCTTTTCCCACCACCCTACACAGCTGGTCTCTGCACTGCTTCAAAACCAAGAGCCGTAAACACCAGCGCTCTCACACCCTGAGTCACAAAGACCAAGGAATCAAGAAGAAAACAGAAAATGGCCATCTCATTCTCCCCCCATCTTCAAGAGTCCTGGGAAACGCAGTCCCTGACTTCACAGGTCTTGGTCAGTTCCGAAAGGTAACTATCTCCCCTAAGAGGCTCACAGAAAGGTGCCGAGGTGCTGTGAAGCCAGCTCTTTGGTGCCATGCTCCCGAGCGGCTCTGCCACTGAAGATAACTCCACAGTCTTCTGATACAGACCCCGCAGCCTCTCCAACCCTGGACTAAACTCCCAACAGTGTCCCTCTGTTCACCCACCGCAAAAGCGGGGAAGATGAGGCCAATTTATAACCAGAGACAACACCACAGCCAGAGATGCTGTGTGTCCGGGGCAAGAACACAACTCAGCAAAGCTGGGAGGGCCCTCTCAGCTCCGCTCCCTACCTCAGGAAGCCACACAGGGCCCCCTCAGCACACGCCCTCGCTGCGGTCTCCTCTCTGGGTTCTTAAGACAATCCAGTGATAGGGGAAAACATCCTCCTCGGTCTTTCATCCTGGAAAAGTTGTTCTTTTTTGACATTACTGACCCTATTAAGGTGGACCTATTAAGACCTGTGACTTACATGGTCAAAAACTGAGTAGGCAGATGTCTGATTCACAAATCAATACAGACTCACTCTCCCAAGGGTGGCAATAAGCGAAGAATATTACTCATTGTAATTTTTCTCCTTTTTTTTTCATTTCACAAGTAATTCATTGAGAGACGATCACGTGCAAAGCACTCTAACAGACTCTAGGGAAGAAGGGGATGTGGAGAAGGAGAAACTACGGCCCAGCCTTCAGGAAAGCTGCCTGTCTAATAGGAGAGGGAAGCACGAATCACACCGCCTGACACAGGACCAAGCCCAGGAGCCAGAGCTAGTCTGCCTACGCCCTCCAATTGACTAGAAGATTCCTGTTGTTTAATCACCAAGCTGTGTCCAACTCCTTGCAATCACGTGGACTGTAGCCCACCAGGCTCTTCTGTCCATGGGATTTTCCAGGCAAAAATACTGGAGTGGGTGGCCATTTCCTTCTCCAGGGGATCTTCCCTGACCCAGGGATCGAACCTGCCTCTCCCGCATTGCAGGCAGATTCTTTACCAAAACACCAGGGAAGCCCCCTCTGGTAGCAAGAACATAGAGTTTCAGTCAGGACTTTGTTATTTTTCAGAGAGATTTAGAGATCCCCAGGTCCTGCTTCTAGCAAGGACCATGAGTTCTGCCAGGATCTATCTAAACCCTGAGACGTCAATGAATGGGGAGGCCTGCCCACAGAGTGGACTGTGATGAGAGCCGTGAGATGTTGATTAAGCGGAAATCAACTCGGGGAGAGGCACTGAACAGTCAGTCATTCAGTCTTCCTTGTCTCATCCCCATCTAGAAACCAGAGACAGGCCCAATATACAAGCAAAGATGATACAGGAAAGGCTTAAGCACAAAGTCAAAAAAGTTGTTCGAGGCTAAGGTCATGCGAATCAAGTCTAAAAATGCCCCCGGCATTAGAACAGAATAGGGTGCTCTTGGTGAAAGTGTGGAAGGACTTCCTAAAGCTCTGTATACAGAGCCCCGAATCTCAGTGCCAGCTGTGACTGCGGAGACACGCTAACATATTTATCCTTTTCTCTCCCAGTTATCTGTTGTCAAGCCTGGTCTCCCTCATCATTCATTCAGTGTTATAGCTTGCTGTACACTAATATCAGTTTTAAAATTGTATTCTTAATCAGCAGGCTACCAGCAACATCAGAATTCTCCTGGAAGGTTCTAAGAAGGAATGAATACTCACTTCTGAAAATACTTAGAAATTCCCTGAATAAACAGAAGATTCTATATTGTCTTAAAAATGAAATAAACAAAAAACAAAGTTAATTCAGGGCCTGGGAATAAAGATTAAGGCCCCAGTCCTCCTCTGTTGGGAGAAAAATAATTCTGAAGCTAGTTCTTTTTTGTTGTTGTTAAACTGAAGTTGAGAGGAGGGAGGTGGGAAGGGGGTTCAGGATCGGGGGGACATGTGTGCACGTCTGGCTGATTCATGTCGATGTTTGGCAAAAACCACCACAATATTGTAACGTAATTATCCTCCAATTAAAATAAATTAAAAAAGAAAAAAAAAACCCTGAAGTTTAGTTGACTTATAATATTTCAGGTGTACAGGAAAGTGATGCAGTTAAATGTGTGTGTGTGTACACAAACATGTACAGATTCTTTTTCATATTCTTTTCTGTTATTGCAAGACACTGAATAGTTATACTGTTCCCTCTGCTATACAGTAGGTCCTTTTTGTTTATGTATTTTATATATAGTTCTAGCTTAAAAATGATAAAACTAGTGAGACTTGGTCCACATCACTCAAAAGAAAATCATTTCCCGAAATTAAAAAAATAAGTAAACAGGTGAAGGAGAAAGGGGATTGGCCTGCTGAAAGTCTTCCCTACAGCTGATAGCAGATTAGCCACATGAGATTCTTTTGGGATGATTTACTATGCAGAATTTTAGAACAGAGAGCATTCCAAATGTGAAACTGGGAGCTCAGCACCTAAACATTTATTAATGAGAAAAATTCTCACACCACAATCATAATGAAGGTTTAACATCAACGTCTGACTTTCTGTCATTAAGGGATTGGTTTTAACTGTAGGTTTGGCAGCTTGTCCTATTGACTGTTTCACAAGCAGCTTCTGAGGTTTCAAGAAAGGCAGGGGGTTTGCTTTTAAACACTATCTTAAAAAATATATTTCAGAACAGGGTTCAACCACTCCAAGACAGAAGGAGGGAATGAAAACGGAACCAAATAAAGGATTCGGATGCTACCAAACACACCACAGGTGCACACCACAGGTGCAGGAGAAGAAAAGACACTGTTTGCCACCAGCAGCAAAACGGCAAGAAAAGTCAATTCAGCACTTCTTATGACCAAATTAAAAATGAGGATGGCACTAAAGACCTGAGGTTGATAAAAGGAAATCTTCATCTCTTCAAAACACACTTAACTGACTCAAATCTATTTTACTTAAACACAAAACCACCCAACAGCTCCACACCAACGCAGAGCACGGTCATCTAATCAATTAGCAGCCACACCTCTTTGCCCAGCGTGATGCGGTAATTAAGGGAGAGACTCTTCTCCCTGGGAATACACGTACAGAAGGGCAGAGCCCCTAAGGACCTAACCCATTACGACAGCCTTTTCATTAGCGAGAGAACACCGCCACGCGCTCTCCCAGGAAGCAGTGGCCTGCATCACTACAGAGCACCTGTGTGAACAGCAGCCACCTCTGAGGACAGATAAAAACGTGCTGGTGGCGGGAAGAGGGGAGAGCCACTCAAAAATTTAAAAGGGCGTGCTTCTTACCATAACTCACATGGACCGTGGTTTCTCACCGTAACAAAAGGATGGATTCTAAAACAACGTAGACACGGCACACAACCACGATCTTAGAAAAGTGAAACAGGTTTGAACACAAAGACAATCACACAGTTGGACTCCTTCTACCAGGGGCAGCAAGAGGGCTCAAATGGGGAAGAGTGATGCTTGAATCAAAGGCAGCAGTCCACCCCTTTACCCTTGCCCCATGCTGGGATCTTAAAAAATCGGCTCAAAATTTCAGCATTTAGTTAATAAAATCAAGACCTTTAACAGGATAAAAGAAAAGGCTCTATCATACCAGGAGTGACATGCAAGGAAATCGTACCACAGACTTACAACTCAAGTTAACTGAAATTCCAGAGATTCACTCTCACTGAGAAACAGCGCCTAAAATCTAGGAGGACCACAGGCAGAGTTTCAGGAGACAGGAGTGATCCAAAGATCGACAAAGGCAAACAGGAAGCAGCGGCATATTACACAAGCAATGGGATAGAGAGACACAGCAGGATGGCCAGAGTTCAGCTCCCAGGATTGAACTGGCAAGTCCCAAACACACACGGGTCCTGGCACTACCAGCTACAGCGCTCCGTGACCTTGGCAGTCAAGGCCAAACGCAAGCAGCTCTGGGCCTCTGCGTGTGAAACTGGTACATAATGGCCTGTACAAAGAAAATACTAGTTTCCTAAGGATAAAACATAGTTAAGGTCCACAAACAAAAGTTTTCTTGGGGGCGGCGGGAGTGAGGTGCTACCAAGCAGGACAGGCAAATCTAAGAATCCAAACTGTCCTAGGCTACTTACTTGCTGGTTACCAATTTAAGATCTTAAGACTCCGGTTTTTCTGGAGGTTCTTGGAATTCTAGAAGGTGAGAAGAGATGAACAGGAAAATCGGAAGCCAGGATTAAATAGTAAGGTTAAAAAAAAGTTTCCCATAAGCTGTTAAGACAAGGGAGCTAAAACCAGAGAGCTGCATCGTCACACCATGCCATCTTTACAACAGGCCTCAGAGGGCAGAGAGACCACGCAGGAGTCTGAAGCTGGCCGGGGAGGCGTGCTCTGCCCCACACCGACCGGGAGCTAGTCCTAAGGTATCTATCTTCCACTCCTGGACACAATGAAGCCAGAGCCAAAGTGCTCTTCACAGTCAGGAAAGTCTTGTTCCAACACCAACAGACACTCTGGGCTACATGAGTCTGTTACCTTAAACAGAGTTACTCAACATTTCTGGGCCTCTGTTTCCTCATCTGCAAAGTGGGGAAAATAATAAGATCTACTATCTTACAAAGATTAAATGAGTTAATGAATGTAAAACAGCTAGTTAAACAAGCATCTGGGACAAAGTGCTCAATAAATGCCGGCTGTTATGATATGACAGCTAAAGACACTAGCCTCGGAGCACACGGCACCTCGTGGGAATGGGCGGGGGCACTGTCTATCCTTCAAGACTCAGTCTATTGCCTTTAAGAGTTTCCCAACCACTTGGAACAGACTAATGTACTTAGAGGGCCATCCAGGAGGCACCGTCACTGAGTCACTGCCTTAGCTAACAGAGTGAACAAATCTCCTTTGAAAGCAAAAGTCTGTCTTCCATACAGACCAGGGGCTGAAGAGAGAGAAAAAAGCACATCAAGTTCACTTTGGGAATTGAAGTGAAAGCCACATGTGTATCTGAAAAGAAATATGCTTTGTGTAAAAAGCAGAGGATTATGGGACTTGCTGAGTGATGGGAAATAGAGCTATAATCCCACAAGTCTATATGTAGACACAAATTGATATAAGGTAATCACTTGATTAAACTTTTTTAATGATTCTGATGAGAAGTGATCCTGAGCAAATGAGATGAGTGTAAGCAGATTTGCTTAAAGCTGATCCAAGTGACTATTAGAGGAGGCCCAAAGGTCTACTATTAGTGGTACTAAGAGAAGGCTTTAGAAGAGGTGCTTCGTTGAGAGAAGGAATACAAACAAAAGAACAAGGTGGAAAACGATAAAGCAGTTTAGAAATCTATTTACTGCAACTGTATCTCTTAAAGGTTCATCAAACAAAGATAGAAGTCCACATGCTGTTACAGACACATAAATCCGCTTAACCTCTTCCAAGAGAAAGCAAAGCACTTTCATGAAAGTGGGGTTTGGCAGGCAAGGTTCACTAAGAAACAGGGCCAACAAAGAGTTAAGCTACGAAGAAACAGGAACCAAGTGTGGAGGCTCTGCGACCAGCCTGGGAATAGACTGTTGGGTGTTCTGGCCCAGTGGGTGCCTGGAGCCGACCAGCCTTCAGCTAGGACGGCTACCAAGGTTTTTCAAGGATAGAGGCTATGCAAGCTTTGCAGTTTTCAAATTTGGAATTGACCAATAGCCAATATATAAGCCTAAAAAAACCACAAACTACTGTCATAATGAGTAAGGCCAAATTATTTTTTTAATGGAAAAAAAAGAAAAGGAAAATGCACCTATTAGAAGGAGGAAATGAGCCAAACTTAGTTAAAGTCTAGCTTCCTTAGCTAGATACACTGCAAACCAAGGCAGCCAAGTGCCCTCCTGCATTTCAGCCAGGACTCTGGGAATTGCAAAACAAAGGCTCATTATGAGGTCATCGGCAGTAACCAGCCAATCAAGGACAGGGATGGTCAACTCCCTACTTGTCTCCAACAGCAATTCTCACACTCCTGGAAAACCCTCCATGCTCTTATTACTAAGGGCCTCAAACAGCTTTTGTTGATGCGGATTAAAGCTACTGTATTATAACTTAAACTGAGAAAATGTTAATCTATTAATTCATTTAAAATATAGTACTGAACTCATTACAACTGTGTATTCATAACTATCTTCCAACATACCAAGTTAATACATATCATCATAGTAAAATCTAGGTTAACTTTTAAAACTTAATTATTGAATCTACAACAAGATGAAACCCTGAACACATTATGCTAAGTGAAGTGAGAGGGAAACAAAAAGAGAAATACTGTGTGACTCTACTTACATGAAGTGTTCAGAACAAACAAATTCACAGAGAAAGCAGGAGAAAGGCTACCAAAGGCTGGGGGAGGGAAAGATGGGGAGTTACTGTTTATGATATACATCTTCTGTTTGGGATGACCAAAAAGTTCTACAAATAGTGGTGCTGGCTACATCGTTAATGGATTTCATGCCACTGGACTATATACTTAAAAGTGTGAATTCTGTTACCCATATTTGACCACAATGAAAAAGCGCAAGACCATGAGAAAATTTCAGACTACCATAAATGAGGAACACTGTATAAAATAACTAACCAGCATTCTTCCCAACTGTCAACGTCATGGAAGACGTGAAAACACTGAGGAGACTATGGAGACATGAAGCTGAATGCAACATGGGTTCCCGGGCTGGATCCTCGACAGTAAAAGGACACCAGTAGGAAAACTGGTGAGATCGGAAGCCGTCTGGGTAACAGTATGACACCGAGACTAATTAACAGTTTTGACACGTGTTCTATGCTTATCTCAGATGGTAACATAAGGGGGAGCTGGGTGAAGAACATACAAACACTTTGGATTACAAAGTTCAAAATTTAAAAGAAATAAAATTTAACTGTTTAAAAACCCTCAGAAGGTCAAAGTTATGTATTCATAGGAGGAGACGAGCCAACTTTAGTCAAAGTCCCTCTGGTCACAGAGAACCAGCTTTCTCAGATAGAACGACAGCAAATCAAGGCAGCAAGTGCCTTTGTGAGTCCAGTCAGAACTAAAAAGGTTCTGGGAATTGCAAAAAAAAATTTTTTTTTTAATTTTTATGAAATTACCAAGAAATCAACAGAACGAAGCCAGAAGAATTAACTTGGTTTGTCTACAACTGTGGTTCTTACACTTCTTGGTTTCAGAAAGTCTTTGCAGTATTAAAAATAACCTGAATCTCCCAAAAGATTCTGTTTATATGAATCATACCTATCAATGTCTCCATTCATTTAAAGAACATTAATAAACCCATTACATGTAAACCTTATTTAATTTTAACGGAAAAAAAATGTATTTTTCAAGCCACAACTTCACATAGACCAAAGGAAGTCCATTTGATGAACTGATTTTTATAATGCAATCAAAACACAATGCCAGACCCCCCCCAAAAAAAACCTAACAAACTAAAGAACAGAAAAAGAAAAAATGAGAAAAATTACAAATAAGAGAAAGGGAAAATGAGAAAAAGAAAAAAGTCAGGGAATAAAGAGGAAAAAATGGGGGAAATAAACTACAGATAAAACAACAATCAAAAAACCTGACAGGGCCAATGCTGTACATATTAGAAGGAAACTGAAAGAGACATGTGTACCCCAATGTTCATCGCAGCACTGTTTATAATAGCCAGGACATGGAAGCAACCTAGATGTCCATCAGCAGATGAATGGATAAGAAAGCTGTGGTGCATATACACAATGGAATATTACTCAGCCATTAAAAAGAATACATTTGAATCAGTTCTAATGAGGTGGATGAAACTGGAGCCAATTATACAGAGTGAAGTAAGCCAGAAAGAAAAACACCAATACAGTATACTAACACATATATATGGAATTTAGAAAGATGATAAGGATAACCCTGTATGTGAGACAGCAAAAGAGACACAGAGGTACAGAAGTTTTATGGACTCTGTGGGAGAGGGAGAGGGTGGGATAATTTGGGAGAATGGCACTGAAACATGTATATCATCGTATGTGAAACAAATCACCAGTCCAGGTTAGATGCATGATACAGGATGCTCAGGGCTGGTGCACTGGGATGACCCAGAGGGACGGGATGGGGAGGGGGGGTCAGGATGGGGAACATGTGTGCACCCGTGAAGGATGCATGTTGATGTATGGCAAAACCAATACAATACTGTAAAGTAATTAGCCTCCAATTAAAATAAATTTATTTTTTAAAAAAGGAGGAGGAGGAACTAAGCTCACTCGGTCAAAGTCTCTGAGGCCCAGGCAGGCATGATTACAGGGGCTGGGAACTGCCAACAAGGGCTCCCTATGAAGTCATCGCAGATAGCCAGCCCAAGACTGGGGACAGTCACCTCAGGCTTTGTCTACAACAAAGGTCTTTCTCACTTTTTGGTCTCAAGAACTCTTCACATTCTTCAAAAATGTATGGAGGACTGCAAAGATCTTTTGTTTATGTGGGTCATAGCCATCAACAGTAACCTTATTAAAAATGGAAACGGATTTTTTAAAGTATTTTTATTCATTTAAAATAACAACAAACCCATTACCTGTTTACACAAATAACCCATTTTTTAAATGCAGAAACTATTTCTAAAACAAAATGACATTCATAACAAGAGTTGCACTGTTTTATACTCCAAGATATCTCTTTAACGTCAAGCTTAACGAAAGAGATTTCTTATATCTGCTTCTGCATCCAGTGTGTTTCCAGGTTGGGTGAAAGATACAAAAATCTCATTTCACACAGATGTGTAGTTGGAAAATGTAGTTTAATAGCCTTCAAATATTGAGGATTTTCTTCTAGATTTTGCAGTCCTCTAGATTTTCTTCTAGATAATCTCCTAGATACTAGACCAAAACTCCACAAGTGGTTGTTTTTAAAGGCTAGTTGCAATGTGCAATCTGAGATTTTATCAAATGAATCTTTTGTGTACTTTTACATTAAAATCCATTGGTCACCTTGCACTGTGAGTTGCTCTTTTACCTACCGATAACCAATAACCTAGGAAACAACAAGGAGATCCAACCAGTCCATCCTAAAGGAAATCAATCCTGAATATTCATTGGAAGGACTGGTGCTGAAGCTGAAACTCCAATAATTTGGCCACCTTCGAAGAGCTGACTCACTAGAAAAGACCCTGATGCTGGGAAAGTTTGAAGGTGGGAGGTGAAGGGGACAACAGAGGATGAGATGGTTGGATGGCATCACTGACTCGATGGACATGGGTTTGAGTAAATTCAGGGAATTGGTGATGGACAGGGAGGCCTGGCGCGCTGCAGTCCATGGGGTCGCAAAGAGTCGAACACGACGGAGTGAATGAACTGAACTGAACCAAGGAAATATTCCTTCACTGACTATGCAGAATTTCCAAATACTGGGATTTCATACAATACCAAAAAATCATACTCCATTAATCTTACCACCAATCTCACCAAAAAAAAGTGTGACAAATGCAAGTTTTCCAAAATTCTAATTTTTGCTTGAAAACTTGAATTTTATCACTGGCAATGATGACAGGCTCACTCTGTTCAATTTCAAGAAGATGTCCACTAAACACTGAGGCATGAATAACTATAGTTTGTCCATCAATTGTTACTTCAAGTAAAAATGATCCGCTCAGTTGGGTCGGCTCCAACACACAAGAACCTTTTCCCCAGACAGCTGGACTAAGAGCAGCAATGCTCCATGGATACTCTGCATTTCATCACTTGGAATAGCAGAGACCTTTACTGGAGGACTGAGAGTTAATTAAAAAACAAACAAACAAACACCAAACACAATTTTCAGTGCTTCATCCAGGACGTTCTTAAGTGACAATGATTTTTTTTTTTTTTTTTAATCACAAGCGCGCAGAGCAAAGTCCATGACTGGCCACCAGCAGAGTTTGGTGCCCCCACCCTGATTCATGTTATGGCGCCAGCAGTTTTCTCTGCTGCTCGCTGCTTCTGTACCAACAATGCAACTGGAAACAAAGCTGCTCCAGGAAAAACCGTCAAAGCCACAAAAGTCATTCAACCCTTTGCATATTTACCACAACTTGTGTTTTGTTGCTGAGCATTCCTATAAAAGAAAATATTTTTTGAAGTATAAGGTGGTGGTGATACAAGGTGAGCCATGCCTATATATCCGCTCGTTTCTAAGGTGAAAGTAAAATTCTACAATGTTTGCAGCTGAATCTTTAATTCAACAACACAGTAACATGACGTGGCACTGCCCTGAACTCTACTGACTTTTCATCCAGTGTGCATTCAGGAATGTCAGCTGTTCAAAACTTTTCATCAGTCTCTCAGCTATTGGGTGGGCTTCTGTGGACAAAGCAATAACATCCTGTAAGAGGTTTCAGTGACTTTGGCATTTCTAGCTGGAAATGCTGGAACAAGTTTTGGATTTTAAAGAGACTGTGGTATGTACACTTAAAACACGTAATTAAAAAACAAAAACAAACACGTAATTCCTTTCTCTTTCATCTCTGACGACTGCTCTTGAATGATGCTGCAACTTAACTGGTACCCTTGTAGTAGCAGCTGCAGTGTTAAGTCGTTCAGTCGTGTCTGACTCTCTACAGCCCCATGGACTGTAGCCTGCCAGGTTTCCCTGTCCATGGGATTCTCCAGGCAAGAATAATAGAGTGGGTTGCCATTTCCTTCTCCAAGGGATGTTCCTAACCCAGGGATCAAACCCTGGTCTCCTGCACTGCAGGCAGATTCTGTACTGTCTGAGCCACCAGGGAAGGCCAACCGGCACCCTAATATTACATGAAAACACTAAATATAAAGAACACACAATAAGCTACATTATTAGCATCTATAAATATGAGAAGATACCTTTCATCATGATTTCATTTAATTTTTTTTTCATTTCTTGTTTACAGTTTTGCCAAGTTTCTTCAGAGTAGATCCCTCCCTTTCGCTTGTTGATACGTTTCTAATTGCAGTAAACAGAGCTAGCAGCTGTGTTTGAGAAAGCAAAACTTCCAACCCTTCATTTTTAAGCCAACAATTCATCCTTAAATGTAAGAAAAATACTATGAATTTTCCTCTATTTTAGAATAAAACAGAATTAAGGCTAAAAGTAAGTTATAAACATAATTTTAAGAATTATTAGTTTCCCCCAAAGTTTTTACAAGTAAGTGCTGGAAGTTATCCTTACTTCTCATGTTTCTTCAAAGGTG
>SJYW01056130.1:312810-323976 GCA_006410735.1 Raphicerus campestris | reverse complement strand
CTGAATCTTTAATTCAACAACACAGTAACATGACGTGGCACTGCCCTGAACTCTACTGACTTTTCATCCAGTGTGCATTCAGGAATGTCAGCTGTTCAAAACTTTTCATCAGTCTCTCAGCTATTGGGTGGGCTTCTGTGGACAAAGCAATAACATCCTGTAAGAGGTTTCAGTGACTTTGGCATTTCTAGCTGGAAATGCTGGAACAAGTTTTGGATTTTAAAGAGACTGTGGTATGTACACTTAAAACACGTAATTAAAAAACAAAAACAAACACGTAATTCCTTTCTCTTTCATCTCTGACGACTGCTCTTGAATGATGCTGCAACTTAACTGGTACCCTTGTAGTAGCAGCTGCAGTGTTAAGTCGTTCAGTCGTGTCTGACTCTCTACAGCCCCATGGACTGTAGTCTGCCAGGTTTCCCTGTCCATGGGATTCTCCAGGCAAGAATAATAGAGTGGGTTGCCATTTCCTTCTCCAAGGGATGTTCCTAACCCAGGGATCAAACCCTGGTCTCCTGCACTGCAGGCAGATTCTGTACTGTCTGAGCCACCAGGGAAGGCCAACCGGCACCCTAATATTACATGAAAACACTAAATATAAAGAACACACAATAAGCTACATTATTAGCATCTATAAATATGAGAAGATACCTTTCATCATGATTTCATTTAATTTTTTTTTCATTTCTTGTTTACAGTTTTGCCAAGTTTCTTCAGAGTAGATCCCTCCCTTTCGCTTGTTGATACGTTTCTAATTGCAGTAAACAGAGCTAGCAGCTGTGTTTGAGAAAGCAAAACTTCCAACCCTTCATTTTTAAGCCAACAATTCATCCTTAAATGTAAGAAAAATACTATGAATTTTCCTCTATTTTAGAATAAAACAGAATTAAGGCTAAAAGTAAGTTATAAACATAATTTTAAGAATTATTAGTTTCCCCCAAAGTTTTTACAAGTAAGTGCTGGAAGTTATCCTTACTTCTCATGTTTCTTCAAAGGTGCTAGGAAAATGCTGGGATTTTAAAATACCCATTTATTGGACAATAATGAGGTTTACAGAAATTATAACAGGTATACTGCAGAAAGCTAGTAAAAGCACAGAAGAAGTGATGGACTTCATCACCAAAAACTTCCATATTTACACCTTAAAGTACTACCTTAAAAATTCTAGGAAAAACAAAAATAAAGAAGCACACATAGGAAAAAAAAAAGAAAAGCAGCTCATACTCTGTTAGCCAAGAGGGATACCGTCAATACGCATCACTCAGCCTCTGGAAAACACTGTCTACTGGCAAATATAGCATTAATGTTACAAGGAAAATTATTTGGGTTTTGTATAGCACCAAACAGGTCTTAGGGACCCCAAGGGTCCCCAGACTACACTTTGAGAACCAACAGTGTTACCAAAAGTATTAAGTGCCTCCTCAGATCTCTCCCAAGACATGGACTAGAGTTTTGGCATTCCTGATTGCCCAGGACTAGCTTAGACCCCATCACCAGGGAAACTGGGATGCCAAGTCAGGCTTCACTGAGGAAAGTGGCTCCAGAGACAAAAAAAAGAAAATGTTTTCCAAAGCAGGGAGCTCTTAACTTTACACAAATCAGAGGAATAGGAGAAAGAAAGGACGGGGTGGTTCTGGGATTCTATACATGAAGGAGATCTCAGACCATCAAAATTCCCCTTCTGAGCCAGGCTGCAAAAGAGGCATACAAACAGGTGAGGCAGAGGGACATGGAGATGAAAACCCAGGAAGGACAGTGACAAGGAAGGGACAGAGTTCAAAGCAACCGAACAGAAAAAAGGAAGTGAGACAAGCCAGCAGAGGGTCAAAAGGAAGCAGAAAACGCAGTGACAGACATATTCTGGAATGAGCCCTGCAGCAGCGACACTTACCTTTCTTCCCCGCCACAGTGGCAACGTGAAAAAACTAAGCGACTTGCTGCTCTGATAAGGCATTTAGGCTCTTGAAGCGCAAGCGAGGAACATCAACAGGAGCCAACTGAGACCAAAACCTCGGCTCAAGATTCAAAGTCCACAAAGCCACAGGAAAGGCTGAGAGATGGCTGTCACCCTCCCAGGGTTCCCAAAGGGAGGCTTTCTTCTCACTTCAGAAAAGCCAACAAAGGTAACAAGAACCTGCGCTTGCAGGCCCCTCGGCTAGTGGAAAAGGAACCTAAAGTCACCAGCTGCTAGGTTCCCATGTGGTCTTGAAGAGAAACAGGGAGCTTTTTCTTACCCTGCTGCCAAAGGGTAGACACAGCTCGTGAAGAAAGGAACTTGAGGAAAGAAATCCAATTCGGGCACCAGGTGGGGCTTCCTCTAACACCCAGATCCCGGCAACTCAGAAAAGCCGGGGTTCCAGGGGCTAGATCTGGCCTTCCAGCCGATGAAGACTGCACACCCACCACTACCACCACGACTCACAACACAGAAGTACGGGCCAGCAGAGGGTCGTGTGTTTCTTTTTCCTTTAATCAATAAAGCTGCCTAATATTGGTATCTTGTCAATACGTGAACTTTTAAAAAAAGTGCTTTCAAAAGTATATAAATCTCTCCAATCAGTCCGTTCAATCGCTCCAACTCTTTGTGACCCCCATGGACTGCAGCTCGTCAGGCTTCCCTGTCCATCACCAACTCCCTGAGCTTGGGCAAACTCAGGTCCATCGAGTTGGTGGTGCCAGCCAACCATCTCAACCGTTGTCATCCCCTTCTCCTAAATCTCTCTAATTGCATCCTATTTTCTTTCAGATAGCTGACTGGTAAAATTAAAAATAAAAAAAAATTTTTTTTAACTCAGAAATCCTAAGAAAAGCACCTACGGAACCCCAGTTAACACAGAGATAATCCAAAGTATTTCCCTTCTAGCGACCTAGAGTTGCATGGCGCTCAGACCAGGCTTCCCTGGTGGCTCAGAGGATAAAGCGGCTGCCTGCGATGCGGAGACCTGGGTTCGATCCCTGGGTCAGGAAGATCCCCTGGAGAAGGAAATGGCAACCCACTCCAGCCTTCTTGTCTGGAGAATCCCATGGACAGAGGAGCGTGGCGGGCTACAGTCCACGGGGTCACAAAGAGTCAGACACAAATGAGCGACTTCACACACACCACACACACACGGACAAAATTCATTCAGTTGGTCAACTGAAACAATGAGGATGATGATTATTATACCCTGTCAGGCCCTATTCTAAGTGCTTTATAGTCATTAATTCTTTTAATGCTCACAACAGCTATATCTCTAAGACAGCACTATTATAACTCCTTTTTCTTTACAAAAGAAACAAACAGCCTCATAGGGACAGAGTAAGCCCAAGGTCACAGCGGGGCCTATCCCAAGATTCCAGCTGAGGAACTCTAGCCGTAGCACCCAACCTGACCACCGCGACACCATTTATGGGAAATCCAAAGGCGCTGGGATCCCCTTTCAATTCTGCCATAAAGTCAACTCAATCAGAATGTTACGCTAGACCAAACGGGCCCGAGGGGCCCCACTTCCTGTGACTGGAGAACCAGTACCTCAAACTTTTGCGGGCAAAGCAAAGCAGCAAAAACCACAGACACTGCCAACGCTACATGCAAAGAATCAAAACGTGGCCACCTGTGGAGAGGAGGCGGGACGTGAGGGGGCGAGGGAGAGCCAGCAGACCCTAAGGTCTAAGGAGGTGAGGAAAACGGGGGTGCCCTGCATACTGGATCATCAGCACCACGACAAAACCCTTCAGTCATACGGTGCTCTGGAGAGACCACGAGACCACTGCAGCCGCACCAAGGCCAGACGCTAGAGCGCTGCCTGCAGGTGGCTTCACTCATCAACCAGCAGGCGTGGCCTGGGGCTGTCTCAGTGGGAGACTGAGGACACCACCCTGCCACAACAGCAGCACTAGCCGTCCAGCCGCAGGGGCCTCAATCCTGCTGGGTCTCCTCCCTGAGATGGATTCCCTCCTGTGTTCAGGAAATGCCAGCAGGTGGTGACTGAAGTCTCCCACGCTTCCTACAGGTATCTCCACCAAGGACAACCAAACGGTTCCCCATGGCTGAAGGACCTGTCGAACTGCTGAAGACCAAAACCTATTCTCTCTCCTTTTTTCTTCTCCAGTGGGCTTGGACAGACAGTTCCTATGCACCAATCCAAAAGGTCTGGGATCTGGTTGGATTTAGCAGCCAGGTCACAACAGCCAGGAAGCAGGAGTCCAGATTCCCTTCCAGATCCACAGACCGAGAACCAAGCACAGACCTCCTAGCTAGGTGGAGGGCCTTCTGCCAAGCTGTGAACTGCAAAGGAAAGGAGCTGAACCTTCGAGATGCTGGTGAAAGGTGCGTAAGACAAAGCACCATGACGTGTGGAGAAAGCCCACTCACTGGAGAGGCCCAGCTCAGAGACCAGCGGAGGGAACGGGGTTGTTTACAGACATCATCCAAACTCATGCCTCAATGAGCAGAGCCCAGAGGAGGCAGATCTTTGAATCGCCATTCTCAAACAGCACAGAGGAAAATAGGCCGAGGTGGGTCAAAACNGGGGGCGAGGGAGAGCCAGCAGACCCTAAGGTCTAAGGAGGTGAGGAAAACGGGGGTGCCCTGCATACTGGATCATCAGCACCACGACAAAACCCTTCAGTCATACGGTGCTCTGGAGAGACCACGAGACCACTGCAGCCGCACCAAGGCCAGACGCTAGAGCGCTGCCTGCAGGTGGCTTCACTCATCAACCAGCAGGCGTGGCCTGGGGCTGTCTCAGTGGGAGACTGAGGACACCACCCTGCCACAACAGCAGCACTAGCCGTCCAGCCGCAGGGGCCTCAATCCTGCTGGGTCTCCTCCCTGAGATGGATTCCCTCCTGTGTTCAGGAAATGCCAGCAGGTGGTGACTGAAGTCTCCCACGCTTCCTACAGGTATCTCCACCAAGGACAACCAAACGGTTCCCCATGGCTGAAGGACCTGTCGAACTGCTGAAGACCAAAACCTATTCTCTCTCCTTTTTTCTTCTCCAGTGGGCTTGGACAGACAGTTCCTATGCACCAATCCAAAAGGTCTGGGATCTGGTTGGATTTAGCAGCCAGGTCACAACAGCCAGGAAGCAGGAGTCCAGATTCCCTTCCAGATCCACAGACCAAGAACCAAGCACAGACCTCCTAGCTAGGTGGAGGGCCTTCTGCCAAGCTGTGAACTGCAAAGGAAAGGAGCTGAACCTTCGAGATGCTGGTGAAAGGTGCGTAAGACAAAGCACCATGACGTGTGGAGAAAGCCCACTCACTGGAGAGGCCCAGCTCAGAGACCAGCGGAGGGAACGGGGTTGTTTACAGACATCATCCAAACTCATGCCTCAATGAGCAGAGCCCAGAGGAGGCAGATCTTTGAATCGCCATTCTCAAACAGCACAGAGGAAAATAGGCCGAGGTGGGTCAAAACCAGCTTGACTGGTTCTACAGAGAAGTCGCTGGTCTGCTGGTCTGCTCCGCCTTCCGTATGTTAAAAAGAAAAATGTGGCTTGCAGCCAGTCATTGAACCCACCCCTCCCCTCCCCCACCTCCCACTGTCCCCAGGATCCACGGAGCCAAGGGTCCACCTCACCCTCCCTCCTACCTACTTGTGACTCTTATGACTCTGTAAGCCTAAAGTCACTAGTTGGCTGCACAAGATGAAATATACTGATATATGTTTTTGCCCTTTTCTGGGCTTCCCAGCTTGCGCTAGAGGTAAAGAGCTCACCTGCCAATGCAGGAGATTCAGGTTCAATCCCTGGTTTGGGAAGACCCCTAGAGGGCATGACAATCCACTCCAGTATTAACTGGGAAGTCCCATGGACAGAGGCGCCCAGCAGGCTAGTCCACAGGGTCGCAAAGAGTTAGGACACGACTAAAGCAACTTAGGGAGCACTCACCCTTTTCTAATGGGAAAGAACCATGGAAGTAAGGGGGAATGAGTGAAGCACTCCCCACAGGGGCCAAGGAAGCTTCAAACCCTCTAGACGTTCAGATGAAGGGATCTAGCTTATTTACCCGGCACAACGCAGAGGCAGGTCTAATGAGGAGAAGGACCTGGGATTCCTCCTCCTCCGACTGATAACTGGAAATCGAGGGGCCAGATTTCCTCCTGGTGTTTTTGCAGAACCAGAGGTACCATCTTAAAGTCTAAAAAAAAAGCAAGGAAATTCCCACACTGAGAGGGCTGTGGTGGTGGAATGACGAGAACTTTCAGAGTTAAAATGGGGACAGACGGCCTCCTCCCAGGCCACAAGTGGGAAATGGGTGGCTTCCTCCCCCACCGGGTTTGTAAAGGCTTACTCTTCCCATTGCTGAGACTGAAGGGGAACCTGCATAGATAACACTTCAGTGACTCACGCCTGTTTGATGAAGGCTGGGAGAAAGCCCGGAGAATCCAAGCTTCAAGTGCAAAATGTACAAATGCTGGAATCTACCATGGAGAAAAGGAAACCCAGCCACCTATCTGGTTTGTCATTTTGCTGATCTTCTGCTGAAGGAGGAAGGGCCAGGTTTAAAGTCCACCCACTCTTTCCACATCCCTCTCAATTTTGGCTTTGAGAGGAAAGTGACAAATAATGGCAGCATCACCATGACAAAGAGAGAACCAAAGGCTTTCCATAACTCTTCTCAAAGAAGAGGCCTAGTGGTCAGTCTACAGCTTAACCAAGCGGAGAGAGCTGGGCCCTGACCTGGTTGGCTGCAGGAGAGCCTCATCAGGCAGCATCAGAGAATGAAGGATGACCGCCCTCCTCGCGCTCTCCATCTGCTGAGGTTGCCTCATCCCAATCCATTAATGGGCTTCAAAGTGCTGCCGGGGGGGAGTCCACTTAGCAGAGACACTATCACAGGGCCAAGGGTGGCGCCCAGCCCCCACCTCGCTTGTCGATAATGGGCCACAAAGTCTGAGGCTTAGCTGCACTTTAGGCATAAAATATTCATTCAGGTCGACATAATACATATGTAAGAGAGTCATGGAAGCTCCTGGGAGAAGAGAAATGCCAGCCAGGTGGCTAAGTGCTCAGTGGGAAAGAGTTCATGAAGGCATGGCTTAGTCCTGGTCAAGTGCCCACTGACAAGGAGGTTGTTCTGTCCAAAGGGGAAGCAGTATAGTCTGAAAGTTTTTGACTCCCAAGACCCTCTAACCATGCAAACCTCTCAGAAAACAAATTCTTAGTTTCTCCCTACCTCACAGGCACCAACTCTATTTAAGACATTTATGCTGAAAAAAAAAAAAAAAGCCCTATCTTTGGTCACCGTGTAATCTGAAGCAGGCCAAATCTCAATGACTGCCTTGTATCCGTCTTCTTAGCTGCTTCCCAAAGCCCACAGACTAGAGAGAAATTATTACAGTTTACTAGGGAGTTGTATGGCAGCTCTGTGAACTCCAGGGTCCACTGGTGTCCTCGCTCTAACCAGGCCTCTTTCCGCATTCCAGGGGCAAAGCAGAAAGTAAAGACTATATGGCCTGAAATGCACCCACACCTCTAGCCAGAAGGCAGCACCACCAGAGTCAAAGCCCCTGCCAGAGTCAAAGGGCAGAGGTCAGAGCCAGCACCCAGAGCACAGGTCTTGCCACACAGCTTGCAGGACAAGGAGTGAAATGCGAGACAACACTAAAACCAGATTATTCAGTGAAACATTCAGCCAGAATCAACCCTGGGAGCCATGAGCTAGCTATGTGTGTCTGGAGTGGCTCAGTGGTTTCTTCATAGGATTCTGAAAGTTAGATTTGCTCTCTCACCCACACTTCCAAACTCCTCTTCCCAGAATCATCTGAGAGCATAAACAATGCCACTTACTGCCTGGAAGGACGACAGAAGCCCCCACCCTCGCCCACCGCAGAGGGGCAGGCGCAGAGGCAGGGCTGGCAGTGGAAGCCGCCTTCTTTCTCGCAGGAGCTTTCCCTGGTGGTTCCCGAGGCCCAGAGGCAGGGAGGCCTGGGGCCATGCAGGCCTCCACCAGGCATTCCAGAAAGCTCTTGCCAGCGGCAGGTGGACACTGCACGCTGGACCCCTCTGCACTTGCCTGTTTCTGCTGCTGCTGGTTGGAAGACAAACAGTCATCCTGCTGATTGCTTCCACCGGTGCCAAGCCTCCAGGCCAACAGAGCCATTTGGAAAAGTGAACAGAAAGCTCAGCTCACAGATTCAGATGCCCCAAACTACCAGTCCCAGGTTACATCCCTCCTTCTGCAAATAGAAGAGTCTATGACTGTGAAAAAGCAAATCTGCAATCAGGTGCCACAAAAATCACAATAACGGCAGGGCTTAACTTTCTTTTATCTCCTCCTTTCACTGTTAGAAGCAGAGTCGACAGCAAGCAGGCAATGTCTGCAACACCAGGTTTATTTTTATGCTTCAGCATTTTCTCTCTCTGGGTCTATGTGTGTTTAATTCAGATGTGATCAAAGAGCTCCTAGAAACAGGTTCTCATCAGCCACATGTTTTAAAGAAAGGGGGAGAGAAAGCGAGAAGAGACTGGAGTTTGAAGACAACCAGTAGAGTCTGTTTACCTGTTTTTCAGTGAAACCAATTTAAATAATTTAAATCTAAGTAAGGTAACACAGGACCTTTGGGGGAAAGAAGCCAACCCAACCACATCCCTTGCTTTTTATGTCGCAACATTAAGGCTTCTACCACAACCACTTTAGTTAAACTCGCAACACAACCAAGAAGAGCTTTCTGGTCTCACCTGGTAGCATGATCTAGTCCAAAAGAGGCCAGTGCTTCAGGCCTCTCTGGCCTTATGACCCAAAGAGCTGTTACATATATTTTTCTTGTTTTAAAAAATACCACATCTGCTTATAAGGTTTTTAAAAATCTATGTTTTTTCTAGGATAAGACTTGATATCAAGTCCGTAGTGGGACTACCCTGGAATAACAGCAGAAGCGATGAAGTAGCTCGGGTGAACCTAAATTCACAGACTGGAAACAGGATGAGTAATTCATAATTTGGAGCAAGATGACAACAAATGCAGCCAGTTCTCTGGACAAAGTTATCAAGCAGCAGCTTACATTCCCCAATGGTTCACAGAGTTCGGCTATCATCAGATTGGTGGGAGACGAGCACCAGGTTCCTGCAACATGCTCAGGTGTGTGTGAGGCTTGAAGGGAAGAGAGGAAATCAATGCACACATCACGAGACGACGACCGTGGCAAGAATACATGTACGCTGAGTAAACAACACAAAGAAAGCACACTGAGGCACTCAGTTACTCTGCTCTGCTGAGCACAATGCCCCCCACAGCCCTGCCGAGAGAGTAGGCACTCCACCGCCACGCCCCAGATGCCTGCGGGTGCCAGTCAGTCACTTGGCCTCCTCCTACCAGCTCAGAACCAACAGTCTGGGAAAGTCCTCTGGTTACGCAGGGTTTACGTGCTAAATAAACGTTGTGATAGGAAAAGGAATAGAACAGGTAACCTCGAGAGGGCCTTGAGAAAGTGGTTCCCAGGAAGGAGAGAAACAGCTGGCATCTGAGGGCAAGACTGAGATGGAGACCATGCTCCTGTTTCTAAAGACGGCAGTCCCATGCCAAACCCAGTGACCCAGTGGGACCCAACCATCTCTCCCTCTCAACCTGTGTCACCCCCTAGAAGCAGTCAGTCAGTCCACAGGTTATGAAAGGGTCAACCACTGCAGAAAAAACTTATCCAGAACTCCTCTTAAGGTCCTGACTCTCCAGATGACAGAGAGTAAAGAGAAAAACAGTGGAAACCTGAAAAGGGGAAAGACTTCTTTTAAGATGTTAATGTTAATATGCAAGAGGCATTAATATGCAAGAGAATATAACAATGGTTCTATTGCACTAGCCAGCAAGAAGGGAACAAGAGGAAAACATTATAATGGATGCAACAAGAGAAAAGGACGCAAAAAAGCACTGCAAGCCCCAGGGGTGAAGAGCTCTTTTTTCAAGTTAATTTTTTTTTTTTTTTTGCCTAGTAAAGTTCTCCACCAGGAAAGGTGTGACAGGCAGAGGACTCTTCAGAGCAGGCAGCAAGGGACACCAGAGACGGTGAAAGAAAGGGGAGGGGTGGAAAGTGGACGCCTCTCGGCTGCGAGGTGAGATGACACAGAAAGGCTAAGGCTTGGGTGACAAATGACAGCAGTGATTGCCAGGATGAGGGGAGAGGGAGCAGCTCAAGAAACTAGCATGCAAAATTCCTGGCCCGGGGAGTCACAAAGGCTAGCCAATCACAAGCGGATGGACAGGGGCATACGCGGGGGAAATAAATATGATGTGAAGAAGGCTGGAGAAGAATATGGAGATGAAAGGCAATCCTGATCAAGAGGAATGGTACTAAGAAAGACGGGGTGAGGGCAGAGAAATGGGAAGGCAACAAGCAAAGGGGAAGATATTAACCGACAGATTCCTGAGTGAATAAACAGCAAAGCATAACGATCCGGCTTGTGTTGTGGTGTAAGAAGACAGAACCGGGAGGACCAAGATGAAGCGAGGCCTGGGGAAGGACCGCGCAACAGGTGGTGTCAATGGAGCAGGGCTGAAATAGAGTCTTTCCCTCCGCAGGAAGAGCCCAGGAAGAAGGCTTGTACAGCACTCGTAGTGAGAAACAGGAGGCCAAACCAAAACTTAAAAAAACAAGCCCCAGGGGAAGAGAACGTGAGGGATCTCAGGACTGTGAAGGGAGTGAAGACTGGAACCCCTAAGACAACCTGTGGGAAAACTGTGCGCATGACAGCTGTACGGGGAAACGCGGAAGCAACAAATGCCAGCGCGAGGCACCAGGGAGCTCCTGGAGAAGAGAAGGGAAAGTGATGAGCAAAGAGTAGGCGAGCGATTTGGAAAGGTGATGAGGGTGGAGCTGGTGGGTTGCAAGCAAGAGGGCGAGCACAATGTGGAACAGGAGGAGGCAGGGTAAAAAGCCGGGGAACTGACAGGAGACAGGGATCGAGGTCACAGTCCGGGGCAAGGACCCTGAGGATGATTAACTGGGACTGGGAGAACCGGTGCGGGCGGAGGGGAAGCGAGGCTGGAGGGATGGAGGAAGAGGTGGACAACGATCTGGGGCGAATCGCAGGGTGCTGGTCGAGGAGCAGGAAGGTGGCTGCTTTCAGCGTGGGTGGAGGAAGACCAAAAAGGCCCCTGAGAGAAAAAGGGAAGAGAAGAGGAAGCTGGGGAGGTAACACGGAAGAGCGCAGGGGGGCGGTGAAGGGAGAAGGGCAGAAGAA
>SJYW01056130.1:290123-300986 GCA_006410735.1 Raphicerus campestris | reverse complement strand
TTATGACCAACCTAGATAGTATATTCAAAAGCAGAGACATTACTTTCCCGACTAAGGTCTGTCTAGTTAAGGCTATGGTTTTTCCTGTGGTCATGTATGGATGTGAGAGTTGGACTGTGAAGAAGGCTGAACGCCGAAGAACAGATGCTTTTGAACTGTGGTGTTGGAGAAGACTCTTGAGAGTCCCTTGGACTGCAAGGAGATCCAACCAATCCATTCTGAAGGAGATCAGCCCTGGGATTTCTTTGGAAGGAATGATGCTAAAGCTGAAACTCCAGTACTTTGGCCACTTCATGCGAAGAGTTGACTCATTGGAAAAGACTCTGATGCTGGGAAGGATTGGGGGCAGGAGGAGAAGGGGTCGACAGAGGATGAGGTGGCTGGATGGCATCACGGACTCGATGGACTTGAGTCTGAGTGAACTCCGGGAGATGGTGATGAACATGGAAGCCTGGCGTGCTGCGATTCATGGGGTCGCAAAGAGTCGGACATGACTGAGCAACTGAACTGAACTGAACTGAACCCACACTAGGTCCTGTGTGGATTTAATCACATTTACAAGCAAAAGGCACTATTATCTTCTCAGGTTTACTCAGAAGGAGATCGAAGGCTAGAGAAGCCTGGTCCCTTGCCAGTGGGAGTAGGAACACGGGAATGGACTTCAGGCTTCTGAGCCCATTAGAGGCAGGCTGTGTGGGGCTAGTGAGCAAATGTATAGCCCCTGCTGCCAGGCTGCTCTTTAGCGGCTGTGTAATCTTAGGTAAGCCTCTCAACCTTGCTTTGCCTTAATTTTCCCATCTGTTAAATGGGGATAATAAAAGTACCTACTTCACAGGGTTGACTTATGAGGCAATAATGAGATAATACACGAAACATGCCGGGACAGAGCCGGGTGGACAGCCAGTGCTGTGTGCGGGCTGCTGTCAGGACTAGGCAGACTCTAGCTAGCCTCCCGAGTCTTCTATTCAATCTCTCTACTGATTCTCCCCACCTCCCAGAATAGCAACCCTGAGTCAGATGTGAGAGGGCCCATCCTGGCCCTAGTTCTCTCACTAATGAATCAGGTGAGCCATTAGGTAACGTCCCTCAGCCTGGCATGCTACAGTCCGTGGGGTCACAGAGAGTCAGGCACGACTGAACAGTACCCCTGAGGTGATGGTATNGCAGACTCTAGCTAGCCTCCCGAGTCTTCTATTCAATCTCTCTACTGTATTCTCCCCACCTCCCAGAATAGCAACCCTGAGTCAGATGTGAGAGGGCCCATCCTGGCCCCAGTTCTCTCACTAATGAATCAGGTGAACCATTAGGTAACGTCCCTCAGCCTGGCGTGCTACAGTCCGTGGGGTCACAGAGAGTCAGGCACGACTGAACAGTACCCCTGAGGTGATGGTACTTGAGGTGTAGCCTCTGGGAGGCATAGGTCAGGAAGGGATGGGATGAGAGTTCTTTTTAAAAAATATTTATTTATTTTTGGATGCGCTGTGCCGGGTCTTCCTTGCAGTGCGAGGGGCTGTTAGTTGCCACGTGGGCTTTCTCTAGTTGCAGTGTGTGGGCTCCTCGATCAGGCGGCTTCTCTTGTTTCAGAGCACAGGTTCCAGAATGCTCTGGCTTCAGTAGCTGAGGCACACAGGCTTAGTTGCCCTGCGGCCTGTGGATTCTTAGCTCCTGGACCAGGGATCAAACCTATGTCCCCTGCACTGGCAGGTGGATTCTTAACTACTGGATCACCAGGGAAGTCCCAGGATGAGGGCCCTTATAAAAGAGACGCTACAGAGATCCCTGCTCCCTTCCACCGTGTGAAGATATGATAAGAAGACAGCTGTCTATGAACCAGGAAGCAGGCTCTCGCCAGACACTGAATCTGGCAACTTGATCTCGGACTTCTCAGCCTCAAGAGATATGAGGAATAAATTTCTGTTATTGTATGCCATGCGTGCGTGGACTCTTTGTGATCCCATGGACTGTGTAGCCCACCAGGCTCCTTTGTCCCTGGAATTTCCCAGGCAAGAATACTGGAGTGGGTTGCCATTTCCTTCTCCAGGGGATCTCCCCGACCCAGGGATTGAACCTGTGTCTCTTGCATCTCCTGTATTGGCAGGTGGATTCTTTCCCAGCTAGGCCACCAGGGAAGCCCATAAGCCATGACTCTATGGTATTCTGTGACAGCAGCCAGGACAGTCTGAGACAATGTCTCAAACCCTACTGCAGTGACCATGTCACTCTCGCCCTTCTTCGCCCAAGATGCACACTGTGCCTGGGGTGGAGGAGACCGTGTCCCTGCCAGCCTCACTCATATGCACCCAGTGCAGCAGGAAATTCTGGCTGCCCCTGGAGGCCACTGTATACCAACTTGGGATGGCAAGTGGGGAGGGGCAGGTGCAGTAGGCACGGAGGCCACCTTCAGAGTCTGTTCTCCTGATCAGAGGTGCCCTTTGGGCCACCCACACTCCCATTCTGGGTCACTGTCCACAGGCAGGGTTCTGCCACCTCCATGGCTAAGAAGGTTGAGCATCCTCGATGCCTTGAGTGTCAGGCGGCAATGTTGGCAGAAGCAGTGCTGGTGGGAAGCAGAGGGCAAAGCAGGAGTGGGCAGGTTTTCCAGGGTCTCAGAGGGGAATACCCTAAGTGGATGACCTGGGGCCCATGGGAGCACAGGGACTGGAGAAAGCAGCAAGGAAAGCTTCTTCGAGGAGGTGGTGCTGAGTCAGATGCCAAGTATAAGCAAAGGACTGCAAGGAAGGACTGGAGAAACTGGAGCAGCCCATGGGGCCCCACAGGCGGCCAGCCTTCAAGGACTTCCCATCTCATCTCATGCGGGTGTCCGATGGGCCAAGAGCAGCCTTAGACTTGGAGCTGTCAGAGGGGAGTCAGCACCAGCGGGTATCCGAGGCTCTAATTGGCTTCCCGGAGGAAGGGGGCACGGGTGGGTGGCCATGATCCATCAGTGTGCCCAAAGCTGCAGGCTTGCTCCTGGCTGGCAGTACGTGTGTCCGGGGGAACGTTCCAACTTTCCTTACAGTCATCCTCCCTGGGAGGGCAGTGCCTGAGGTTCCCAGCCTCAAGGACAGCAGGGACATTTTCTGGCCTGGGCGGATTCCTTAGTGCTTCCAACAGTGTCTGTGAATCCCCAGGAAACAAAATTGACAGGGCTTTGGCCCTCCTTGTCCCTCTTCCCAGAACGCCCCTCCCTAAGTAACTACATGTTCTCTCTGCTTAAATGTCTTCAGAGGAGGCCCTCTCAAGGCTCCATTTCAAAACTGCATCCCTTGATGGATGAACTTGCACGGATATCATGGGAATGTGATCAACCAGATTCAGAATGGAGGAACTTCAGTTCACAGAGCAAGCCATGTGTTCTTAAGGAAAAAGAAAAGGTATAGGGAAAAAGAGGAAAGAAAGACTGTTACAGGTTGAAACCTGTCAACTGAATGTAGTGAGTGGAACATACTTAGACCATGATTCAAAGAAATCAGCTTTAAAAAGATTCCTGGCAGAGTTCTGGAGATGGGTTGTACAACAATATGAATGTACTCACTATGTGTATTTCCTACAATCAAAATATTAAAAAAAAACCCATGTTAATGGACCACTGGGGAATGTGAACACTGAATGGATATTAAGTGACTTTCAATTCAGTCGCTCAGTCATGTTTGACTCTTTGCGACCCCATGGACCACAGCAAGCCAGGCCTCCCTGTCCATCATCAACTCCCGGAGTGTACTCAAACTCAAGTCCATTGAGTCGGTGATGCCATCCAACCATCTCATCCTCTGTTATCCCCTTCTTCTCCTGCCTTCAATCTTTCCCAGTATCAGGGTCTTTTCAAATGAGTCAATTCTTCGCATCAGGTGGCCAAAGTATTGGAGTATCAGCTTCAACATCAGTCCTACCAATGAACACTCAAGACTGATCTCATTTAGGATGGACTGGTTAGATCTCCTTGCAGTCCAAGGGGCTCTCCAGAGTATTCTCCAACACCACAGTTCAAAAGCATCAATTCTTCGGTGGTCAGCTTTCTTTATAGTCCATCTCTCAAATCCATACATGACCACTGGAAAAACCATAGCCTTGACTAGACGGACCTTTGTTGGCAAAGTAATGTCTCTGCTTTTGAATATCTAGGTTGGTTATAACTTTCCTTCCAAGGAGTAAGCATCTTTTAATTTCATGGCTGCGGTCACCATCTGTAGTGATTTTGGAGCGCCCCAAAATAAAGTCTGACACTGTTTCCACATCTATTTCCCATGAAGTGATGGGACCAGATGCCATGATCTTCGTTTTCACTCTCCTCTTTCACTTTCATCAAAAGGCTCTTTAGTTCCTTTTCACTTTCTGCCATAAGGGTGGTATCATCTGCATATCTGAGGTTACAGATATTTCTCCCGGCAATCTTGATTCCAGCTTGTGCTTCTTCCAGCCCAGCATTTCTCATGGTATACTCTGCATATAAGTTAAATAAGCAAGGTGACACCATACAGCCTTGACGTACGCCTTTTCCTATTTGGAACCAGTCTGTTGTTCCATGTCCAGTTCTAAATGTTGCTTCCTGACCTGCATACAGATTTCTCAAGAGGCAGGTCAGGTGGTCTGGTATTCCCATCTCTCTCAGAATTTTCCACAGTTTATTGTGATCCACACAGTCAAAGGCTTTGGCATAGTCAATGAAGCAGAAATAGATGTTTTTCTGGAACTCTCTTGCTTTTCCATGATATTACATGTATTTTAAATGTGGAAATAGTAAAACTATGTGACCACATTATAACTATATCCAGTTAACATTCTCTTAATATTTTATGTCAATCTAATAGCATACCTAACAATTATTTCCACAAAGCAACCATTTGAAAAACTTGGAAATTGCACCTATTTACTCTTATATAATTCATAAATTGACTTTTTGAGCTAGAATGGTTAGATTGTACATGGACAAGTCAAATAAGAAGGCATGCAATTTTTATTTTATATCTTTTCCAGTGGATGTAGCATACCAGGCTGGCTTTCTTCAAACAAGTGAAATAGGAAGGAGTTTTATGTGGGAGCAATTCTATCTTATATACTTCAGTTTTTGCCATCATTACATCCTAGAAAATGCATCCTTTTTACAGAATCCCTATTTTTCAAAATATGATTTCTTTAGGTTTCTGGATACATCAAAGATTTTGTTTGTTTGTTTTAATAGGGAATACTCGTTTAAAATTTTTTGTCTTAAATTTATATGCTATGATGATCCAGAGCCAATTGCTCTCAGATCCCTTCCTCATCCCTCTTGCTCTTTTTTGGTAAGGTAGAGGACCTGATATTTGCCTCTTATGTGTCCCTGGCTCAGTTTCACTTGGCTTCCAGCTTGTTTGGGTTTTAAAGAGAGGTACTAGTGGGAGATGGTAGAGTGGTGCTTCTTCAAAAATTAAGAAACAGAACTCTCATATGATCCACTCAGTTTCACTCTGAGTATTTACTCAGAGGAAACAAAACACTAACTTTAAAAAATGTCCTCAGCCACATGTTTCTTTTAGAATTATTTATAATAGCTAAGATAGGGAAAAAATAAAAAAAAAAAAAACTAAGAGTCCCTTGATGGCTGAACGGATAAAGAAAAAGTGAGATATGTATACATACCCACATACACAAAAGATATATATATATTCAACCTTCATATTCCTCATAAAATTTTCCAGCACTGGCTATGGCAAGTAACAGGACATAGAACTCCTGCAGAGGGTTGTAGTGTTTTTCTGCCATTGTTAATCTCTAAGTATCCTCAGTTTTCCCTTTTATCTTCTTAGATTTTGATCACCTTTGTAATTAGCTCTCTATTAAATTGCCCATATTTTAACTACTTTGAGTACTTACGACCCTTATTTTACTCAGTACAGATTTTGAATGGCATACACTCCAACTAAAAAATTAATAGTAGCATCCTTGAGTCTTGTGTTTCAGTGTATTTTAAGCTTACTCTGTGGCTCTGATGCAGTGCTGGAATCAATTACAAATGCATGGCATGGAGAGGAANCTTCTGTGTATTCTTGCCACCTCTTCTTAATATCTTCTGCTTCTGTTAGGTCCATACCATTTCTGTCCTTTATCGAGCCCATCTTTGCATGAAATGTTCCCTTGGTATCTCTAATTTTCTTGAAGAGATCTCTAGTCTTTCCCATTCTGTTGTTTTCCCCTATTTCTTTGCATTGATCGCTGAGGAAGGCTTTCTTATCTCTTCTTGCTATCCTTTGGAACTCTGCATTCAGATGCTTATATCTTTCCTTTTCTCCTTTGCTTTTCACTTCTCTTCTTTTCACAGCTATTTGTAAGGCCTCCTCAGACAGCCATTTTGCTTTTTTGCACTTCTTTTCCATGGGGATGGTCTTGATCCCTGTCTCTTGTACAATGTCACAAACCTCATTCCATAGTTCATCAGGCACTCTATCAGATCTAGGCCCTTAAATCTATTTCTCACTTCCACTGTATAATCATAAGGGATTTGATTTAGGTCATACCTGAATGGTCTAGTGGTTTTCCCTACTTTCTTCAATTTAAGTCTGAATTTGGCAGTAAGGATTTTATGATCTGAGCCACAGTCAGCTCCTGGTCTTGTTTTTGCTGACTGTATAGAGCTTCTCCAGCTTTGGCTGCAAAGAATATAATCAATCTGATTTTGGTGTTGACCATCTGGTGATGTCCATGCGTAGAGTCTTCTCTTGTGTTTTTGGAAGAGGGTGTTTGCTAGGAGCAGTGCATTCTCTTGGCAAAACTCTATTCACCTTTCCCTGCTTCATTCTGTACTGCAAGGCCAAATTTGCCTGTTACTCCAGGTGTTTCTTGACTTCCTGCTTTTGCATTCCAGTAAAAGGACATCTTTTTTGGGTGTTAGTTCTAAAAGGTTTTGTAGGTCTTCACAGAACCGTTCAACTTCAGCTTCTTCAGCATTACTGGTCGGGGCATAGACTTGGATTACCATGATACTGAATGGTTTGCCTTAGAAACAAACAGAGATCATTCTGTCATTTTTGAGATTGCATCCAAGTACTGCATTTCGGACTCTATGGTTGACTATGATGGCTACTCCATTTTTTCTAAGGGATTTTTGCCGACAGTAGTAGATATAATGGTCATCTGAGTTAAATTCACCCATTCCAGTCCATTTTAATTCGCTGATTCCTAGAATGTCAACATTCACTCTTGCCATCTCGTTTGAGCACTTCCAGTGTGCCTTGATTCATGGACCTAACATTCCAGGTTCCTATGCAATATTGCTCTTTACAGCATCGGAATTTGCTTCCATTACCAGTCACATCCCCAACTGGGTGTTATTTTTGCTTTGGCTCTGTCCTTTCAGTCTTTCCGGAGTTATTTCTCCACTGATCTCCAGTAGCATATTGGGCACGTACCAACCTGGGGAGTTCATTTTTCAGTGTCCTATCTTTTTGCCTTTTCATACTGTTCATGGGGTTCTCAAGGCAAGAACGCTGAAGTGGTTTGCCATTCCCTTCTCCAGTGGACCACGTTTTTTCAGAACTTTCCACCGTGACCATTCTGTCTTGGGTGGCCCTACATGGCATGGCTTAGTTTCATTGAGTTAGACGAGGCTGTGGTCCATGTGATTAGATTGGTTAGTTTTCTGTGATTGTGGTTTCAGCCTGTCTGCCTTCTGATGCCCTCTCAGCACCTACCATCTTACTGGGGTTTCTCTTACCTTGGATGTAGGGTATTTCTTCATGGCTCCTCCAGCAAAGTGCAGGGCTGGAGTGGTGGGCAGCAGAGAGGAGATACCCATCATCCAAGGTCAGTAGCAGCGGCTGGGAGGAGATACCCCACGTTCAGGGTAAGTGACAGTAAGAAATTATTAATTTTGCAAGTGCGATATGATATGTTTTACTGAAAAGAGTCTGAATTTCTGATAGATACAAACAGACTTATTTACAGATGAAATGATACAATATTTGAGACTTTTTTTTTAAATTGTTGTTGTTGTTGATCAGTCCCCAAGTTGTGTCCAACTTTTTGTGACCCCATGGACTGCAGCACACCAGGATTCCCTGTTCTTCACCATCTCCTGGAGTTTGCTCAAACTCATGTCCACATGTCCATTAAGTCAGTGAGGCCATCCAATCATCTCATCTTCTCCCCTCATCCCTTCTCCCCTCACCTTCAACCTTTCCCAGAATCAGGGTCTTTTCCAATGAGTTGGCTCTTCAATCAGGTGGCAAAAGTGTTGGAACTCTAGCTTCAGCATTAGTCCTTCCAATGAATATTCAGGAGTGATCTCCTTTAGAATGGACTGGTTTGATCTCCTTGCAGTCCATGGGACTCTCCAGAGTCTTTTCCAACACCACAGTTCCAAAGTATCAATTCTTCAGTGCTCAACCTTCTTTATGATCCAACTCTCACACCCATACATGACTACAGGAAAAACCATAGCTTTGACTATACAGACTTTGTGGGTAAAGTGATGTCTCTGCTTTTTAATATGCTNGTTGAAGTGTCTGCGTTAAACCTGTGGTTTTTGCCTTTACTGTTTCGAGAGTCTTGGTGATTTGGAAGGGAAAACAGGTACAATTTTGCTATGCCATTTGCTGGGATGTAACATGACTCAATGGCTGCCACTGGGTTGTGCAACTGAACAAACTCTGCTTTGTATTCACATGAGCTGGTTTGCCTTCCTGACACACTCTACGCTCCTTGAGGACAGATGGGGCTCACTCATTGGGCTCCTTAATTCAACAATAACTTATTGGGCAACCACACTGTGCCCAACGCTAGTCTAGCTGATGGGGGTTCCCCAGGACACGGGGCAGATCAAGTGGCCTTTCTGGAAGGCCTTTCAAGCCAATAAATAAGGTAAACAAATTTAAAACTCAATGTTATACATACGGATGGAAGCAAAGTTAAAAAGCACACCAGAGTAGGGGACAGGATATCAGGGAGGATCTCACAGAGGTGACCTGGAGCTGACCCGTGAGCAAAGGTGTCCAGGAAATGAGGAGTCTGCAGTGTCTAGCTGGGGAACAGCACTCCTCGTGGGAAGGACATGCGGATGCCCTGGTGAGCGGGAAAGGTGAGGAGCACCAGTCCCAAGAGGACTCCGACTTTTCTCTGGAATGTGACAGTGACAGTGCTGGAGGGCTCTGAGCAGAGCAGTGATAGGGTCCCACGTGTGTTTTCAATGGGGGCTCTGGCTGCTGTAGGAGACTGGCCACAGTAGGTGATGATCAGAAGCCAGGAGACAGGCTGTTTAAGGAGCCCTGGATGAAGGTAGCAGCAGTAGAGATAGCCAGTGAGTGAGTGTGTGTGTCAAACCTGAGCATCTTAGAGGTAGGGCTAACAGGATTTGCTGACAGACTGAGGTGGGGTCTGAGAGAGATAGATGACGACTCTGAGGCTTCGGTCCAAGCAAACTGAAGAACATGGCAGCCAGCTTCCCCGGGGAAGTGAAGCCCAGGGAGGGGGGAGTAAAGAGGCTGGGGTAAGAGTTTGGGGAATCTTTTATACAACCAACCAGACCCATCAACTGCACAAGAGAGGCTGGAACCAAAGGGACAGGCCCAGGGAGGAGGGGAAGGTGGGACCATGACAAGCTTTGAGCCTGGGATCACCCAGGGTGTGAGTACAGATCCTGACTCATGGTTGGGTCAGTCATTCATTTGCCAAATACACAGACGGCACCTATTCTGCGCTGGGCACTGGGGATATTAGCGTGAACGAAACAGGCAAACTTCCATACGTAAGGAAGCGTAACACTCTAGAAACAGGAAGTAGAACCACCAAAGGATCCAACTCTGAGAGCTGGAAGTAAACAGGTAAGAGAGGCAGGGCAACCCCTTCACGGGGTGGCCCAAGGCGCCAAGGGCAGAATGAGCCTCCAGGAAGGAGGGCGGGACAGGCTCCTGGTTTCTGCCCATCAGGAAAGACATAGACTGAGAACTGACCCCCAGGTCTAACTTCATGGGTGTCAGTGGCGATCTTGCCAAAAAAAGACATGTAGGTGGTAAGCACGAGGCTGAATCTAGTGGCTTCCAAAGACAGACTGGAGATGGTAGAGAAAAGCTCTCCAGCTTTGCTGAAAAGCTAGGGACAGATGTGAGAGAGGCTATGATGGATGAGGGCTAAGAAGCGAGAAATAACATCTCTGTGTAAGCCGATGGGGAAGACCTGAAGGAAAGAACAGCTCGGGGTCCAACAGAGACTTGGTCCCTGTCACTCACAGCAGGCTGGGTGCTGCACAGGTGAAACACACATGGGCTGCCCAAGGCTGAGTTTCCTCTTCTGTAAAACGGGGGCTCAGCACCCCGAGCCCAGAACCGCCCCCACTTGCCTTCCAGCCCAGCCCAAATCCCTCTGCTCCCCCAGCTTCAGCCCCCTTCTCTTCCTCCACACTTGTGCATGTGTATGCAAATGTGAGCACCTCCTCTGGGGGGTGGCTGGGACCCATCTCTCGTTTCTCACTAAGGCTCATCTCTGAGCAGAGACTGGAAATGTCACCACCAGAGTGACAAGTGAAGGCAGTTGCCATCCACTCATCTGTCAGTAAATCTTTTCCAAGGGCTTTCTTTGTGCATGCCCAGTTCCCGGTGTGGAGGATACAGCAGTGAACAAAGCCTGCCACTCGTGAAGCTCACACACACGCACGCACACACACACACTTTCTTCTCCTTGGTCCAGTCTCTCACACACACGCACACACACACACACACACATCCATCTTCTCTTTGGTCCAGTCTCTCTCTTACACATACTTTTTTCTCCTTGGTCCAGTCTTACACACACACACACACACACACACACTCTCACCGATCTCCTTGGTCCAGTCTCTCTCTTATACACACAGTCTGTCTTCTCTTTGGTCCAGTCTCTCTCTCACGTACACACTTT
>SJYW01056130.1:270008-281230 GCA_006410735.1 Raphicerus campestris | reverse complement strand
CACACACACACACACACACACACGCACATCCATCTTCTCTTTGGTCCAGTCTTTCTCTTACACACACTTTTTTCTCCTTGGTCCAGTCTCACACACACACTCACCGATCTTCTCCTTGGTCCAGTCTCTCTCTTATACACACAGTCTGTCTTCTCTTTGGTCCAGTCTCTCTCTCACGTACACACTTTTTTCTCCTTGGTCCAGTCACACACACATATTCTTTTCCTTGGTCTAATCACACACACACACACTTCTCCTTGGTTCAGTCACACACACACACACACACACACACACACACACACACACACACACACACACTTTCTTCTCCTTGGTCCAGTTTCTCTCTCACACACACAGAGTCTGTCTTCTCTTTGGTCCAGTCTCTCACTTACACACACTTTTTTCTCCTTGGTCCAGTCACACACACACATTTTTTCCCTTGGTCTAATCATATACACACACACACACATTTTTCTCCTTGGTCCAGACACATACACACACACACCCGTCTTCTCCTTGGTCCAGTCTCTCTCTCATACACACACACAATCTTCTCTTTGGTCCAGTCTCTCTCTCACTTACACACACTTTCTTCTCCTTGGTCCAGTCACACACACACACACACACCCTGTCTTCTCCTTGGTCCAGTCTCTCTCTTACACACACACAGTCTGTCTTCTCTTTGGTCCAGTCTCTCACTTACACACACTTTCTTCTTCTTGGTCCGGACACACTGACACACACACACCCTGTCTTCCCTGTGGTCCAGTCTCTCTCTCTCTCACACACACACACACACACACTTTCTTCTTCTTGGTCCAGTCACACTCACGCACACGCACACCCTGTCTTCCCTGTGGTCCAGTCTCTCTCTCTCACACACACACACTTTCTTCTCCTTGGTTCAGTCACACTCACACACACCCTGTCTTCTCCTTGGTCCAGTCTTCCTCTCACACACACACACACACACACACTCTTTCTTCTCCTTGGTCCAGTCAGGAACACACTGGTTCCAGCTGAGGTATCCTAAGCCAGGGTCCAAGGTCTTATTCTAACTAAACACCAGCAAGGATTTTCTCCACTACTTGCAAGTAGGCCCTCAGGCCTCACTGCCTCTCCTGGCCTGGACACCCTCATCCTGTAAGGCCCTAGAATGTCCAGCAAGTCTTCCCTGATGGCTTCACATACATGTCCATCAGCTCAGCTGACCACAGTGACTTCCTGCCCACTCCCAACTTCTAAATCCTTGATTTTTAATCTTCTTTTTTAAAGTGGTAGGATCTCTAGTCCAATAAGACCTTTGGAGAACTTAAAGTAGAACATTCTGGTTGAAGCCTCAAAGGTTTCTGAGACATCTGAGCTTTGGGTTCTTAAAACCCAAAACCCGTCTGCAGTCACTAGTCTGGAGGCCGTGCCATGCACAGAACCATCNAAAATTAAACAACTCAAAGTAGAACATTCTGGTTGAAGCCTCAAAGGTTTCTGAGACATCTGAGCTTTGGGTTCTTAAAACCCAAAACCAGTCTGCAGTCACTAGTCTGGAGGCCGTGCCATGCACAGAACCATCACGGGCACCTTGCTAGTCTTTATTTGCTGGCTTGGGCCCCTCAGAGACCACTTGTGTCATTTCTCAAGGTGCTTCCTGGGTCGAGCTGCAGGCACACGCTCCACTGTGTCACTCACCATCTCCTGTGGTTTCTGGACTGTCCCCAACCTCTACAGGTCCCTGCTGCTGCCAGGATATGGCTCAGCGCCTACCTCCCTTTCAAATCATTCAGATGGCTGAACCCCGAAGTCTCAGGCTCTGTCCACTCACCCCAAACGAACCTGAGACCTCAAGTATGCTCTTCTCAGCTACTGGTCACTCCAGACAGGTGGAGTTTGGGCACAGGGTACCCCAAGGCTCGAAATGAACCCCCCACCTTCTAGAATGAAACCAGAAGACCCACCAGCCAGTGGGAGAGGTCAGCTATGTACAGCAGGGGTCCGCTGACAACACAAAAGGGACCAGGAAACATACGAGTCGAGGCAGAGCACAGTCCTGGGGAGGCAGGACGCAAGTGACTCAAGCTGAGACCTGAGACAGTTAAAACCCCACAGGGGTGAGGCCCGCCTTCAGACTGGAGACAGCAGAGCCCCTTTGGGTAAAAAAGTAAACAGACGGGAGCGTACAGGCACCTATGTGCATGCAGCGCTTTGTGAGAGGTTAGATGGACATAAGCCAAATTTTTGACAGTGGTTACCACTGGGTGACGAGGGCTGAAGGGAAGTGAAGCTTTTTCTTTAAGCAAAAAGCACACCTCCTTTTTGGGAGCCCTGCTCTGGGGAGCCTCCAGCACCCCGTGTGCCGTCTTTCTCGGGGGGTCAACTCCAAGTGCCCGTTTTAGGCAGGCCGGGATGCGGCACTCTGCGTGTCACATTCACTCCTTCAAGAACCACTTTCTGCACCTGAGATACTGCGAGCAGGGCCTGACCTGGCAAGACGGAGAGAGAGGAACCAGGCACCCCGCTGGAACACAGCCCAGTCTCATCTCAACTCTGCTACTGCCGCGTTAGGTGACTGTGCTAGCCAGAGTACCAGTCCCTCAGAGACGTCCAGGTCCCAATCCCCAGGGCTGTGAGTATCATTTGTTCACGGTGGGGAAGAATCAAGGCTACAGGAGGAACTGACATTGCTAATCAACCAACTTTAAAATTCAGTGGAGCCTTGGATGACCTAGGCAGGCTCAGTGTAACCACCAAGGTTCTTAAAGGGGAAAGAGAAGGTCGAAGACCCAGAACCCAAGATGGCAGCCTAAGAAAACCTGGCCACTGTTGGCTCTGAAGGCGAGCACAGCTGAGGAATACAAGCAGCTGTGAGAGAATGCAGGAGGCAAGACTCCCTCTTTAGGAGCCAGAAAGGAGTTGGCCCTGCCGACACCCCGCCTGTAGCCCGCTGACACCTCCCGTACCAGGCCTCAGGCCTCCTGAACTAAAAGGCAGTGTATCTGCTGTTGTCAGCCACTGAGTTTGTGGTAATCTGTTACAGCAGCCACAGGAAGGGAACACATGGACACGGAAAAGGAACCACCTCTCTTGAGACTCAGCCTGTCCATTCGGAAAAAGACACTTTTATAAGCGCCAAATGAGCTAGCTGCATATAAAAGTTTCTTAAAATCAGAGAACACAATATGAACCCAAGTGCCCACTGCTATTACCAGATACACCCTGAGCTGAGGGTCTGTGGCACGTTGACCCCCGTCTCCTGTTATCAATCCCATTTAGGCCCCTGGTGGGCACCTCAGGCCCCAGCTGGAACCAACCCTGAGTGCAGTGATGGGTGTCGGGCTTTGGGGAACACTGGCCTAACTCAACGTAACGACCAGGATGCTCCCAAGGAGTGTGCCGAAACCTCAGCTCTTGGGCCGGCTGCTGTATTCAAATCCACCTGTCCTCAGCCCAGCCGCCCGGGGACCAGAGCGCCGGCCACCTCTGCCTGGGGCTCCACCCCGGGGACGAGGCCTTCCCAACCCTGCACACCTGCCGCCCCCAGCTCAGGCACTCACCTGGGGAGGGGCTTTCTGGCTGGAGACGACCTCCTTCGGCCCCTCTCCCATCTTTGGGCAAGTCTCTGCGGTTTGAGGCCCTGAGCTGGGTGTGGGAGAAGAGCTGGAGGGCGAAGCCGGCTGGGAAGCTGCCGTCTGTGAAGTGCCGGACCTCGGCCGGAGCAGCGAAGGTCTCCATGGGCGAGTCTGGTGAGGGGGGGTCTGAAGGAAGGAAGGGATCAAACCGTGAGGCCACACTCCCAAGGCCCGCCTGGGCCTCGGCTGAGGAGCATGTGACCCCTGCACCTCCCACCCCAACCCCTCTAGCCCCAGCTTTCCCCCTGGAGCCCACACCTTCCTCCTCTTCACCTGGGTCAGGGTCTGGGTCTAGGTCCAGGGTTTTGGTCATAGGTCTGCCTCTTTTCTTTCGGACCGGCTCCTCCCCAGAGGGCTCCTTGCATCTCTGACCACGAGGCTTCTTGCTTACTGGCTCTGGGACAGGGGCCGCTGCAAAAGATAAGATAAGGCCTTTTTAAAAAAGGCCTGATTCCTGCAACTTCAGGGCTGCAGGATACCTGCTGAGCGGCCTGTCTCCACCCAGCTCGAGAGGCTCATGATACCCTCACCCCAACTCAGCCTCGCTGGCTTTGGGATAACTGACCAGGAAGTTCCAGAGGGCGAAGTCCCCTGGGCCGGGTCCTCCTGGGGAGGGATGGGTTGTCCTCGGAGTCAAGGAGAACGACAATCTCTGCTGGCATCCTGGCTGGGTCCGAGTCAGAGTCCTGGCCTGAGTCTGAAGTGGGCAGATGCCAGTGATCAACCACAAGCTGATTCTCCCCTCCGCCCCCACTCCTGCCCCCACTACCTGAGTGGTGTGGGGATGGCTGCTCCGCTCGAAAGTCTTGCACAAGGGCAGCCCCCTCGCTCCAGGCCTCCAGGATGTTGCTCTTCTCAGAAGGGCTCAGGTCCAGGGTGTGAGGATGCTGCTCCAGGATGTGGGCGCGCGCCGTGTCTGCCGAGGGGGCCTGGATCTCGGCCCCACACACCATGCACAGCGCCCGCCCGCTGCCTCCCGGGCTGTTCCCCACCAGAAACTCCTGCTCCCATGACACCTGCTGCTTGGGCTCCTCAGAGCCATCGCTGCCTGCCTCCAGCAGGCNAGAGCACAGTCCTGGGGAGGCAGGACGCAAGTGACTCAAGCTGAGACCTGAGACAGTTAAAACCCCACAGGGGTGAGGCCCGCCTTCAGACTGGAGACAGCAGAGCCCCTTTGGGTAAAAAAGTAAACAGACGGGAGCGTACAGGCACCTATGTGCATGCAGCGCTTTGTGAGAGGTTAGATGGACATAAGCCAAATTTTTGACAGTGGTTACCACTGGGTGACGAGGGCTGAAGGGAAGTGAAGCTTTTTCTTTAAGCAAAAAGCATACCTCCTTTTTGGGAGCCCTGCTCTGGGGAGCCTCCAGCACCCCGTGTGCCGTCTTTCTCGGGGGGTCAACTCCAAGTGCCTGTTTTAGGCAGGCCGGGATGCGGCACTCTGCGTGTCACATTCACTCCTTCAAGAACCACTTTCTGCACCTGAGATACTGCGAGCAGGGCCTGACCTGGCAAGACGGAGAGAGAGGAGCCAGGCACCCCGCTGGAACACAGCCCAGTCTCATCTCAACTCTGCTACTGCCGCGTTAGGTGACTGTGCTAGCCAGAGTACCAGTCCCTCAGAGACGTCCAGGTCCCAATCCCCAGGGCTGTGAGTATCATTTGTTCACGGTGGGGAAGAATCAAGGCTACAGGAGGAACTGACATTGCTAATCAACCAACTTTAAAATTCAGTGGAGCCTTGGATGACCTAGGCAGGCTCAGTGTAACCACCAAGGTTCTTAAAGGGGAAAGAGAAGGTCGAAGACCCAGAACCCAAGATGGCAGCCTAAGAAAACCTGGCCACTGTTGGCTCTGAAGGCGAGCACAGCTGAGGAATACAAGCAGCTGTGAGAGAATGCAGGAGGCAAGACTCCCTCTTTAGGAGCCAGAAAGGAGTTGGCCCTGCCGACACCCCGCCTGTAGCCCGCTGACACCTCCCGTACCAGGCCTCAGGCCTCCTGAACTAAAAGGCAGTGTATCTGCTGTTGTCAGCCACTGAGTTTGTGGTAATCTGTTACAGCAGCCACAGGAAGGGAACACATGGACACGGAAAAGGAACCACCTCTCTTGAGACTCAGCCTGTCCATTCGGAAAAAGACACTTTTATAAGCGCCAAATGAGCTAGCTGCATATAAAAGTTTCTTAAAATCAGAGAACACAATATGAACCCAAGTGCCCACTGCTATTACCAGATACACCCTGAGCTGAGGGTCTGTGGCACGTTGACCCCCGTCTCCTGTTATCAATCCCATTTAGGCCCCTGGTGGGCACCTCAGGCCCCAGCTGGAACCAACCCTGAGTGCAGTGATGGGTGTCGGGCTTTGGGGAACACTGGCCTAACTCAACGTAACGACCAGGATGCTCCCAAGGAGTGTGCCGAAACCTCAGCTCTTGGGCCGGCTGCTGTATTCAAATCCACCTGTCCTCAGCCCAGCCGCCCGGGGACCAGAGCGCCGGCCACCTCTGCCTGGGGCTCCACCCCGGGGACGAGGCCTTCCCAACCCTGCACACCTGCCGCCCCCAGCTCAGGCACTCACCTGGGGAGGGGCTTTCTGGCTGGAGACGACCTCCTTCGGCCCCTCTCCCATCTTTGGGCAAGTCTCTGCGGTTTGAGGCCCTGAGCTGGGTGTGGGAGAAGAGCTGGAGGGCGAAGCCGGCTGGGAAGCTGNTGTTCACGGTGGGGAAGAATCAAGGCTACAGGAGGAACTGACATTGCTAATCAACCAACTTTAAAATTCAGTGGAGCCTTGGATGACCTAGGCAGGCTCAGTGTAACCACCAAGGTTCTTAAAGGGGAAAGAGAAGGTCGAAGACCCAGAACCCAAGATGGCAGCCTAAGAAAACCTGGCCACTGTTGGCTCTGAAGGCGAGCACAGCTGAGGAATACAAGCAGCTGTGAGAGAATGCAGGAGGCAAGACTCCCTCTTTAGGAGCCAGAAAGGAGTTGGCCCTGCCGACACCCCGCCTGTAGCCCGCTGACACCTCCCGTACCAGGCCTCAGGCCTCCTGAACTAAAAGGCAGTGTATCTGCTGTTGTCAGCCACTGAGTTTGTGGTAATCTGTTACAGCAGCCACAGGAAGGGAACACATGGACACGGAAAAGGAACCACCTCTCTTGAGACTCAGCCTGTCCATTCGGAAAAAGACACTTTTATAAGCGCCAAATGAGCTAGCTGCATATAAAAGTTTCTTAAAATCAGAGAACACAATATGAACCCAAGTGCCCACTGCTATTACCAGATACACCCTGAGCTGAGGGTCTGTGGCACGTTGACCCCCGTCTCCTGTTATCAGTCCCATTTAGGCCCCTGGTGGGCACCTCAGGCCCCAGCTGGAACCAACCCTGAGTGCAGTGATGGGTGTCGGGCTTTGGGGAACACTGGCCTAACTCAACGTAACGACCAGGATGCTCCCAAGGAGTGTGCCGAAACCTCAGCTCTTGGGCCGGCTGCTGTATTCAAATCCACCTGTCCTCAGCCCAGCCGCCCGGGGACCAGAGCGCCGGCCACCTCTGCCTGGGGCTCCACCCCGGGGACGAGGCCTTCCCAACCCTGCACACCTGCCGCCCCCAGCTCAGGCACTCACCTGGGGAGGGGCTTTCTGNCCAGAGGGCCGGTCACCTCTGCCTGGGGCTCCACCCCGGGGACGCGGCCTTCCCAACCCTGCACACCTGCCGCCCCCAGCTCAGGCACTCACCTGGGGAGGGGCTTTCCGGCTGGAGACGACCTCCTTCGGCCCCTCTCCCATCTTTGGGCAAGTCTCTGCGGTTTGAGGCCCTGAGCTGGGTGTGGGAGAAGAGCTGGAGGGCGAAGCCGGCTGGGAAGCTGCCGTCTGTGAAGTGCCGGACCTCGGCCGGAGCAGCGAAGGTCTCCATGGGTGAGTCTGGTGAGGGGGGGTCTGAAGGAAGGAAGGGATCAAACCGTGAGGCCACACTCCCAAGGCCCGCCTGGGCCTCGGCTGAGGAGCATGTGACCCCTGCACCTCCCACCCCAACCCCTCTAGCCCCAGCTTTCCCCCTGGAGCCCACACCTTCCTCCTCTTCACCTGGGTCAGGGTCTGGGTCTAGGTCCAGGGTTTTGGTCATAGGTCTGCCTCTTTTCTTTCGGACCGGCTCCTCCCCAGAGGGCTCCTTGCATCTCTGACCACGAGGCTTCTTGCTTACTGGCTCTGGGACAGGGGCCGCTGCAAAAGATAAGATAAGGCCTTTTTAAAAAAGGCCTGATTCCTGCAACTTCAGGGCTGCAGGATACCTGCTGAGCGGCCTGTCTCCACCCAGCTCGAGAGGCTCATGATACCCTCACCCCAACTCAGCCTCGCTGGCTTTGGGATAACTGACCAGGAAGTTCCAGAGGGCGAAGTCCCCTGGGCCGGGTCCTCCTGGGGAGGGATGGGTTGTCCTCGGAGTCAAGGAGAACGACAATCTCTGCTGGCATCCTGGCTGGGTCCGAGTCAGAGTCCTGGCCTGAGTCTGAAGTGGGCAGATGCCAGTGATCAACCACAAGCTGATTCTCCCCTCCGCCCCCACTCCTGCCCCCACTACCTGAGTGGTGTGGGGATGGCTGCTCCGCTCGAAAGTCTTGCACAAGGGCAGCCCCCTCGCTCCAGGCCTCCAGGATGTTGCTCTTCTCAGAAGGGCTCAGGTCCAGGGTGTGAGGATGCTGCTCCAGGATGTGGGCGCGCGCCGTGTCTGCCGAGGGGGCCTGGATCTCGGCCCCACACACCATGCACAGCGCCCGCCCGCTGCCTCCCGGGCTGTTCCCCACCAGAAACTCCTGCTCCCATGACACCTGCTGCTTGGGCTCCTCAGAGCCATCGCTGCCTGCCTCCAGCAGGCTGGGCCTGGGAGGTGGGATCTTTTCCTGCTGGGCCACTAAGGAGGAGAGGAGGGGAAAGGTGTTATCAGTAGAGGTGCCCACATCAGCAAGAGAGACCAAGGTTCCCCAAGCTTGGCAGCGTGTGCAGGGAAGGACCTTTCCCACCTAGAGTCTCTTTCCTCCCCCTCTGGAGCCCGTAAGGCACTAGGCACGATAAAAGCAGCAGATATGCCACCACATCCCGCTGGCCCAATCTAGTCTCTGACCACAGGTCCAACAGGTTTTTCCAAAGACTGCATTCCAGCATGGCTCGGGTCTGGGCACACCTGTTCAGACCACCCCATCAGTCTGGCCAACTCCTCTACTTCTTTCATGGCCCTACTCAAATCCTCGGCCCTGTGAAGCCATTCCGACCACCCACCCCCGGCAGCTGATTGTATCCACATCTGACTTCTGACAGTGCTCACTTCCTCAAGGACAAGAACAACAAACTTTGTCATCTTATTCTCCCGCAGGGCCTGGCATGCAAGGGAGGAGATGCTCGATGAGCCTTGCGTCAGCGAAGGGCATCCAGGCCCGGTCCTCCACTTGTTGGGGCCCTATCAGAGGCCTCTCCCCCAAAGCCTTTGCAGTGGTGACCCTGTCCATCCCCAAGGGCGGACCCAGCACCTGTTCCCTGTGCACACAAGACCATAACATTTGACAGGGTGGGAACTATTCTCAACTTCGCAAAGGGTGCAGGCTCAGATCCTTATGAGCCTGGCAGCTCAGAGCTTTTAATCCCTTGTGGGTGCACCTCTCTCTCACCTGATAGGATGGGGCAACATACAAACATGGGAGGTCCTAATACCTGGGGACTTCCTGGAAGAGGTGGCATTTGAAACAGGTCTGAGAACTGGCTTGGTCTCAGAAGGTTTAGCTACAAGGCTGGGCGGTACCTCTCCCCCAGGTGACGGTGGCTGCAGTTCTTTCCCACCGCTTCTCCAAAATAGCTCTGTCAAGGTCACCAATGCTACACCCAGCGGTCAGTGCTTCAACTTCATCCCCTGGCAGATCACTGCTTCCATCTTGATTTTTGTCACCTGGTTTCCAGGGCACCACCTTCTGTTGGTTCTTTTCTTACTTCACAGGGGCTCTTTTTCGGGCACCCGTGCTGGTTCCTTCTCTAGGAGAGAACCGTCTTCTCACCAAGGCCTGCCTGCCATTCCTGAGAAAGCGGCCATCAGCCCCACCTGAGGGTCCTGTTCCCCTCACTTACATCTCCTCCAAAGCATACAACACCACCTGACAACATATGTGCATTCCTTGTTCCCTGTGTCTCCTCACTTCACCGCAGGTCCATGACAGCATGGATTTTTTGATCCTTCACACCTGTATCTCCAGCAACTGGCCCAGTGCCTGGCATGCTGTGGCATTCAGCAATGTCTGGTAAGGATCGACTCAGTCTCCAAGCTGGAAACACTGGAGCATTCCACGACTCAAGTCCTAGGAGCCCTTCTCTGTCCACCTCCTTCCTCTGGTGGTCTTGCCACAAAGCCTGCCTGCTGACAACTCCTATGTCTATACCTCTAGCCAGACACTCCCAGGAAATTCAGATTCACGTGTCTTATTTCTCATCAGACTTCTGTGCTTCAAAGTGCTTCTCAAACTTGTCTTGTTCAAACTGTAACCTCCTACAGGCCTGCCCCTCAGTCTTCCTGTCTCAGCAAATGGGAAGTCCATCCTTCCAGTCACTCAAACCAAAAACCTTCAATTTGTGTTTTTCTTACCCCCGTGCCCCAAACCTTTCAAGAAACTTCTGTTTCAGGATCTTCGCAATTGCTGTTCTGCCTAAAATGCCCTACCTCCAATTATCTACAGGGTTCCCTTCCTCACTTCTTTTGGTCTATGTTCAAAATTCACCTTATTAAGAAGACTTTCCTGACTACTTGATATTCCAAATAAACCACTCTCACTCTTATCTTGATTCAGTGTTCTCTGAACTACTCCTCACCGTCTGACAAGCTATACATTTATTTATATTCATCTATCTCTGGTCATTAGTATAAACACACAAGTTCCAGAAGAACAGGGTTTCGACTCTGTTTACCCCAATTAGCATGCCCAGCCTAAAACAGTGACATGACCCTTTGTGACCCCCATGGACTGCAGCTTGCCAGGCTCCTCTGTCCATGGGATTTCCCAGGCAAGAATACTGGAGTGGGTTGCCATTTCCTGCTCCAGGGGATCTTCCCAATCCACTGATCAGACCCATGTCTCACATCTCTGGCACTGGCAAGCGGATTCTTCACCACTGCACCACCTGGGAAGCCCTGACATATAAGAGGTGCCCCTAAATACTTGTTGCATGAATCCACTTCTCTGGGGAAGAAGGATGCTCTTGCAGTTGTTGAGATGGTTAACTGAGACAGTGTGGCACTGAGCACTCAATAAATGCTAGCAAAGGCAGGGACAGAACCGCTTTCGGATGGAAAATGTTTTATTTCCCTCATTTTAAGCCCTCCAAAAAGGAAGAGAGGCGGTGTAGGGAGATTATGTTCTGCTGAAGCTAAATGCATGGCCTTGCTCTCAAGCTTTTGGGTATTGTCCCCACTAAGAGAGGAGGTATCCAGGAATGCAAAGATCTGCATTTTCATGGATAGTCTGTCTTCCACGAAGGTGGCCCTTTGTTTTCTTAGGGCCCTCAACATCCTGAGGGCTGGAAAAATTGGTGGAGGAGGAAGGGAAAGTGAGTGCTTACACA
>SJYW01056130.1:229831-263723 GCA_006410735.1 Raphicerus campestris | reverse complement strand
GGGCTCCCACCCCACGCCCCGTGCAGTCCCCTCACCGCCGTCCGCCGCCCCAGCCTGCGGACGGGCGCGCCTGGGCCTCCCTGAGACCTAGACCGTCGGGACCCCGCGGTGGGGGGGAGGGCTCAATCCGGGGCCCCAGCCCCCCGCCGCTCCCTTTTATGGAGGCTCATTGTCGGCGCCCGCCCGGCCGGCCCGCCGCGGCCCCGCCCCCGACTCCGCGCGGCCAATCGCGCGCGGCCCCGCCCCGGGCACGCGGCTCCGTTAGAATTCCCGGGACCCGCCAGGGGCGGCCAGGGCCGCGGGCTTCCGGCTGCCCCGCGGCGCAGAGGTGGGGGGCGCTAGCCCGCGGGAGAGGACCCTGAGCTCCTCCCGGCCGGGAGTGTCCGGAGCCGGCCAGCCGAACCTGCCAGGTCTCCCGCCATTTGAGACGCCGAACGGGCGCGCTGCCTGCACGTAGAGCGCTACCAGGCGCCTCAGGGTTTTGATCGACCCCGACTCTAGCCTTTCCTTGAACAAGCCTTCCTCCGCCAGGAAGATGCCGGCGGGCGAGGGAAGAACCGGTTGGGGAGCGGAAAGGGCCTTGGCGTGGGAAGAGTAGAGACTGAATTCCTTAGGATTTGCCAGCTTTGGGACCTTGGGTACGTTACCTGTTTTCTTAGACTATTTCATCCTTTATGAAAAAAAAAAACAACACAACAAAACATTGTGGAGCCTTCTGGAACAAGGATGAAGATGCCAAGTGGAGTGTTGTGAGCGCGCGTCAACCGTCTGAAGATTATGATTTCCATCTTTTAAACGCGAGTCCAGACATCGTGCTCCTCCCCACTAGGGTCACTAGGAAGCCCTTGAGAGCCCCGGACCGGAGTCCAGTTTCCATGACGCTGCTGCATCATGATTCCGGTCTGGTTGAGCTCTGACCTCTGCGACAGAGAATGGGCATCTCCGTCTGCTGTAGAAGCCCTCAGGAGAATTCAGTGGAGGACATGCCTGACACTGAAAAATCCCTCTTAAAATGCCACTGTACCAGATCAGAATAAAGGTATTACTAAGTGTGCTTACCCTAATTCTGTCTTAAAGTTGTTGCTCCCTTTGCTGCAGACCCCTTCCTTGCCTTTCTGCTCAGCTCTGTATTGCCCTGAGGGTGCAGTCTCTCAGGCTTCCAGGACAGCTGCCTTCATTCAGCCTTGGGTTTGGCGAAACGGAGACAGAGGCAGGAGACAGAAGTAGGAGGCAGGAAAACGCCAGGGTTATTTCTCTTGCCTGTGGTTCCAACTTCTCAAGGATGACCCTCTCCCCCACTCTCTATTAATTCCACTCCTTCCATTTGTCCCTCCAGTTTAGGAGTGTGGGCAGCTTGTTGTTTTTGCTAATCTTTGGGTCGCCTCATTGTCCCCTGTTGGGTTTCTCAGCCCTTCCATCACCCCTGTCATTTTGTCACCAATACGGGGCACTGGATTTTCTGGTTTACATACTTAAAGTAGTTCCTGTTTGCCTGGCTGGACCTTGAGTGATACACCCAATATTATACCAGGCACTTTGTAGACATTATTTCTTAGACCTCACAAGTCTTATGTGGTAGATTGTATTGTTCCCATTTTACCTAAGAAGAAGGCAATGGCACCCCACTCCAGTACTTTTGCCTGGAAAATGCTATGGACAGAGGAGCTTGGTAGGCTGCAGTCCATGGGGTCGCTGAGTTGGACACGACTGAGCGACTTAACTTTTACCTTTCACGTTCATGCACTGGAGAAGGAAATGGCAACCCACTCCAGTGTTCTTGCCTGGAGAATCCCAGGGACAGGGAAGCCTGGTGGGCTGCCGTCTATGGGGTCGCACAGAGTTGGACACGACTGAAGTGACTTAGCAGCAGTAGCATTTTACCTAGCAGGAAGTTGAGCCTTATAGGATTTTCTTACTTGCCCAAGTTAATCAGCATGAATCCTATTTCATCAAATCTAGCATGAGCATTTCCCCCTGCATTTTAACGTCTTACAGTAGGGGTGCTTTTTTCTCTAATGGACACCAGTGTGAAGTTTTAGGACTATCAAGAAAGTATAAGATGGCCCTTCTGATATTCAGATCGTGATGATGCTATTTTAAGAAGAGGAAGAAACAAGCCTCAAATGGAGCCATTTGCCCTCAGGACAGCAAATCAAGGCTTAATTGCAGTTTCATCCTTTCCCAGGAATGTGATCTATAAATAGAAAATCTGACATTTCCTGAACAGTACTAGTCAGGTGATCTGCATAAAAGACCCCTTCTGTCCCCTTTCCCCTGAAAAGAAGGATAACCTAGACTGAAAAATTCTTTCTTTTCTAATAACTTCCCCACTCACCCCTCCTTCCTTTTGTAAAAACCTTCCTTTTTGTACAGTTCCTGGGAGCACTTTTCTGTTCCTTAGATGGGATGCTGAATCATTAGATAAAGCCAATTAAATATTCACATTTACTCAGTTGAATTTTTTAATTTATCAGTGCTTACAATGAGACATGCTTAAATGTTCACATGTGGCCACTTTGTGACCACAAAAATGACTTGGCTTTTCTCTGAGTGATTGGTGGTGGGGTTTTTTGTTGTTGTTGTTTTGGTTTGGTTTTGGTTTGGTTTGTTTTTGCCACACCACGTGGCTTGTGGGATGTTCCCCAACTAGGGATTGAACCCAGGCTCCCAGAATCTTAACCTCTAGGCCACCAGGGAATTCCCAATTGGTGCTTCTTTACCAAAGATACACATCTAGCCCTGTTTGAATCTTCCTGCCTCCTAGGTAAGCATTGGAAAGATACCCAGTCTCTGAATTGCCCCTGCTTCTTGATAGACTTCAATCCAGACCTTGTCCCCACTTCCCTAATTCCTCCACAGAACCAGGGGAAAAAGCCCACATTTAAGGACACACACACAGGTGTTCTCAGGATAAGCTCTTAAATAATCCTGACTTTTTTTGACTACAGATGTGTTTCTGGTGGTCTTTGGTCAAGGGCTTTGACAACCTTAACCGATTTATTTTGCTTACATTTTCCATTTTTATACATATAAAGAGTGATACATAATAAAAATCTATGTCACAATGTCAGTCTCAGAGAGCCCTTTAAATAACTATACAATTCCAAGAGATAAGAAATCATTGTGTCAGAACTTGGCAGCATTTTTTTTTTTTTAGGGTTGCCTAAAATAATGGTTCATCTTACATCTTGTGCTCTATTGAGTGAAATCCAGTCAGTTGCAAAAGTAGGACTCAACTCCTGTTCTGCCCATTCTACCCATCCACTGGCCTTGCTCTATCCACTACAGCACCACGCTACCTCACTGGGAACTTTAAATAGTTGTTAAATGAATGAAAGGGTAGATATTATTAGCTCCAATACATGCATACAAAGAAACTGAAACCCAGAGAAATAAGTCACTTGAGATCAAACAGCTTGCAAGTCAGAGAGCAATTCTGACTGCAAAGCCAAGGCTCTTTTCCATGATACCTACTGCTGGGGAGCCCTCCCTGCACAGAGCATCCGAGGGGAAACTCCAGGACCAGCTTAAATGAAGCTGTTACCAGTGCCCATCTGTCGGACACATAGTCCGTGCTGAGTCCTTTTTGAAGGAATTGGGACTTTAATTGCTGAGTTGGCCTGTGTGGAGGAGAGAGGGTAGAGATTTACTAGGGAAGTATGTCTGCAACTCATGAATTTGGCCTTGGATTATGAGATTCCTAGAGCAGGGGAAGGTCAGACTGGAGATTAGAGACGTGAAAACAGTGGCCTCTGTCCCAGTAGTTAGCTGTTCCAGGCCATTCCCCACGTCATCCCAGAGCTGGAGGCCCACGCTGGGATGAAGCATTGCCTTTTTTTTTTTTTAACTTTTTAAAAAGATTTAAGTATACGCAATTTACAATGTTGTGTTAGCTTTGGGTGTACAACAAAGTGATTCAGTTATGTTGTTGTTTACTCACGAAGTCCTGTCCAACTCTTTTGTGATCCCANTAAGGACACACACACAGGTGTTCTCAGGATAAGCTCTTAAATAATCCTGACTTTTTTTGACTACAGATGTGTTTCTGGTGGTCTTTGGTCAAGGGCTTTGACAACCTTAACCGATTTATTTTGCTTACATTTTCCATTTTTATACATATAAAGAGTGATACATAATAAAAATCTATGTCACAATGTCAGTCTCAGAGAGCCCTTTAAATAACTATACAATTCCAAGAGATAAGAAATCATTGTGTCAGAACTTGGCAGCATTTTTTTTTTTTTAGGGTTGCCTAAAATAATGGTTCATCTTACATCTTGTGCTCTATTGAGTGAAATCCAGTCAGTTGCAAAAGTAGGACTCAACTCCTGTTCTGCCCATTCTACCCATCCACTGGCCTTGCTCTATCCACTACAGCACCACGCTACCTCACTGGGAACTTTAAATAGTTGTTAAATGAATGAAAGGGTAGATATTATTAGCTCCAATACATGCATACAAAGAAACTGAAACCCAGAGAAATAAGTCACTTGAGATCAAACAGCTTGCAAGTCAGAGAGCAATTCTGACTGCAAAGCCAAGGCTCTTTTCCATGATACCTACTGCTGGGGAGCCCTCCCTGCACAGAGCATCCGAGGGGAAACTCCAGGACCAGCTTAAATGAAGCTGTTACCAGTGCCCATCTGTCGGACACATAGTCCGTGCTGAGTCCTTTTTGAAGGAATTGGGACTTTAATTGCTGAGTTGGCCTGTGTGGAGGAGAGAGGGTAGAGATTTACTAGGGAAGTATGTCTGCAACTCATGAATTTGGCCTTGGATTATGAGATTCCTAGAGCAGGGGAAGGTCAGACTGGAGATTAGAGACGTGAAAACAGTGGCCTCTGTCCCAGTAGTTAGCTGTTCCAGGCCATTCCCCACGTCATCCCAGAGCTGGAGGCCCACGCTGGGATGAAGCATTGCCTTTTTTTTTTTTTAACTTTTTAAAAAGATTTAAGTATACGCAATTTACAATGTTGTGTTAGCTTTGGGTGTACAACAAAGTGATTCAGTTATGTTGTTGTTTACTCACGAAGTCCTGTCCAACTCTTTTGTGATCCCATGGACTATAGACCGCTAGGCTCCTGTGTCTCTGGAATTCTCCAGGCAAGAATACTGGAGTGGGTTGCCATGCCCTCCTCCAGGAGATCTTCCTGACCCAGGGATCAAACCCATGTCTCCTGGAAGTCTCTTGCATTGCAGGTGGATTTTTTTTACCACTGAGCCACCTGGGAAGTCCCGATTCAATTTATATATATATATAGCTTTTTCAAATTATGTTATTCCATTTGCATATATACTTTTTTAGATTCTTTTCCATGATAGGTTACTATAAGACATTGAATAGAAGCATTTCCTTTTGATCCAGCTCTTAAACAGTTGGCATTTGGGGCCTTGGTGATGAGAGGGGACAAGAAGTGGGCTGCTGTGGGAAAAGCCAGCCAGAGCTCTACGTGAAGAGAGGGCTGTTTGAAGGCTAAGAGTGGGTGTGTGGGGCTGCACTTTAACTTACTTGGCATTCTGTACTCACACCAACACTTCTATTGTGAAACTTGTGCTGTAATCCCTTGTCAGCATCTCCCAGTCTTTGGTCTGTGGGTTGCCGGAGGGCAGGTCCATTTCTCATCCATCTTTCTAGTTCCAGCCTTGGCCCAGGAGCTGTGGTGTTAGCACCAGCTTGGTGTCTATACTGCAAGGGTCTTGTTCAAACAAAATGGGCAGAGGGCAGGGTGGGGGTGTCGGGGAGCAGCTTCCTTGGCGGCTCAGTGGAAAAGAATCCACCTGCCAATGCAGGAGACACGAGTTTGATCCCTAGCCCGGGAACTAAGCCCAAGCACTGCAACTACCGAGCCTGTGCTGTAGAGCCCAGGAGCTGCAGTGGCTGAACCCTCGAGCTGCAGCTACTGAGGCTGCACGCCCCAGAGCCTGTGCTCAGCAACAAGAGATGCTACCGCAACGAGAACCCTGAGCACTGCAACTGGAGAGTAGCCCCCGCTCATCACAACAAAAGAAAAGCCCAGGTGGCAACAAACACCCAGCACAGGCAAATAGGAAATAAACAGAAACCAAAATGGGGGATCTGTTGGCTCATGGAACTCAGGGAAGGGTTGAACACTCGATCATGCAAAGGGCAGGGAGACAGGCAGGATGCGAATCTTCCATTCCTGGTCTCTGCCTTTATCTGTGCATCAGCCTTATTCTCTCCTTGTCGATGGCTTTTTCCCACATAGCAGGAGATTTCCCACCATTTCCCATCTACTCGCTTCGGTGCTTAGTCACTCAGTCATGTCTGACTCTTTGTAACCCTATGCACTGTAGCCCGCCAGGCACCTCTGTCCATGGGGATTCTCCAGGCAAGAATACTGGAGTGGGTTGCTCTGCCCTCCTCCAGGGGATCTTCCCAACTCGGGGATCGAACCCAGGGTTCGTTGCAGGCGGTCTCTTTACAGTCTGAGCCACCAGGGACTGGATACGTTTCAAACCTTGCTTCTCCTCCACTGCCCACATGCGCCTTGGGTACCAGGCACTGTAGAAGACACTCCTATCAGCAGACGACTTCTGATCCTGCACTTTGGTATCACAAAGTGAGCTGAATCTGCTTAGTGGGCATTCAGAGAATTTCTGGAAGCCATACCCACTCAGGACTGTTCTTAGTAAGTAGACAGGGAAGTGGCTATGAATGATACACATCTATAGCAGTGTGTTTATTCAACTCCCCCCACTGATCTACTACACAGCTGCTGAACTCAACAGTCAGAACTGCCAATGGCCATCCCTCTTCCACTTGATGTGAGGGGAAGAATGGTGGAAANCACTGCCCACATGCGCCTTGGGTACCAGGCACTGTAGAAGACACTCCTATCAGCAGACAACTTCTGATCCTGCACTTTGGTATCACAAAGTGAGCTGAATCTGCTTAGTGGGCATTCAGAGAATTTCTGGAAGCCGTACCCACTCAGGACCGTTCTTAGTAAGTAGACAGGGAAGTGGCTATGAACGATACACATCTATAGCAGTGTGTTTATACAACTCCCCCCACTGATCTACAACACAGCTGCTGAACTCAACAGTCAGAACTGCCAATGGCCATCCCTCTTCCACTTGATGTGAGGGGAAGAATGGTGGAAAAGGCGGCAGAAGAACTCAGCCAGGGACTTCCAGGGGTTAAGAATCCGCCTTGCAATGCAGGGGACACAGGTTTGATCCCTGGTCAGGGAACTAAGATCCCACATGCCCAAGGACAACTAGAGAGTCTGGCACAGATCCNAAAGGCGGCAGAAAAACTCAGCCAGGGACTTCCAGGGGTTAAGAATCCGCCTTGCAATGCAGGGGACACAGGTTTGATCCCTGGTCAGGGAACTAAGATCCCACATGCCCAAGGACAACTAGAGAGTCTGGCACAGATCCCATGTGACTCAACGAAGGTTCTCCGTGCCACAACTAAGACCTAATGCAGCCAAATAAATACATAAATATTAAAAAAAAAATAGCCAATTGAATGCAACAGGAATTTGGGGAATAAATTAATATAATAGTAAAATACTAAAAATCACAACAGCCAGTAATAGGAATTAAATGATGGTGTGATAGCACCACAAAGAACAAATTAATAATGTTAAGTGTGCAAACCCACAAACATACACAGATATTCCTTGACTTACAGGTTTATTCACATAAACCTATCATAAGTTTGAAATTGTACAACTCAGATTGTCTTTTAATTTGAGTCTTTTAATTGAGATAACACACCTGGTCTCAGGACTTAATGAAGCTGAGGTTGCTCATGTCTCATCACAGAAATAATTCAGTGAGACAAAGCGATTTATTAAGAAGTGGACTTATTTAGAGAGATACACATTCCATAGACAGAATGCAGTCTGTCTCAAAAGGCAAGAACGACCTTGGGAGAAACACACTCCATGGACAAGAGCATGGGCTATCTATCTCAAAAGGCGAGAGGCGCCAAAATGCAATGTTTAGTTTTTATGGGCTGCATAATTTCATAGGCTAAGAAACGGGAGGATTATTCTGACTATTTTAGGAAGGGGATGGAGATTGCCAGGGATGGGCCATCACCCACTTTCTGGCCTTTTATGGTTAGTCTCTGAACTGTCCTGGTCCTGATGGGTATGCCGTTTGAGGCTCAAGGTCTACTGGAAGTCAACTTGTCTGCCATCTTGGACCTAGCTGGTTCTAACCAGTTTTTGTCATGTCATATGGCCATGTCAAGAGCCTTCCCAGTGGCTCAGAGGTAAAGAATCCACCTGCAATGGAGGACACTTGTAGGAGATGCAGGTTCGATTCCTGGGTGGAGAAGATTCCCTGGATAAGGAAATGGCAACCCATTCCAGTATTCTTGCATGGGAAATCCCATGGACAGAGGAGCCTGGTGGGCCAGAGGAGTCCATGGGGTCGCAAGAGTTGGACACAACTTAGTGACTGAACTACAATACAACTATTTTCTAACAAAGTGTTGAATATCTCATGTCATTTATTGAATACTGTACTGAAAGTGAAAAACAGAATGGTTGTCTGGGTGCAGGATGGTTGGAAGTATATCATTTTTTTACCCTTGTGATCACATGACTGACTGGGAGTGTTGGCTGCCACTGCCCAGCATCATGACAGAGGCTGCATATTGCTAGTCTGGGAAAAGATCAAAGCTCAAAACTCAGAGTGTGGTTTCTACTGAATGCATATTGTTTTCCAACCATCATAAAGTTGAACATCTTCACTCAAACCACTGTGAGCTGGGGACCACCTGTACACTACGATTACATGCGTGTGTGCTAAGTCTCGCTTCAGTCGTGTCCGACTTTTTGCGACCCTATGCACCATAGCCAGCCAGGCTCCTCTGTCCATGGGATCCTCCAGGCAAGAATACTGGAGAGGGTTGCTATGCCCTCCTCCAGAGGATCTTCCTGACCCAGGGATTGAACCAGCGTCTCTTACATCTGCATTGTCAGGCAGGTTCTTTACCACTAGGGCTACCTGGAAAGTCTGTATACTCTGATTATGTTGAAGCAAAACATTGAAAAACTTTAATACAGATTGAAGGTAAACCTGAGAAATGGAAATAAATATGTTATGATGGCAGAATTATTGGTAAAGAAATATACAAACATTCAAAATATGTAAGTACCATGAAATTCACATGAACATTAAAAATAGCAGTGATAAAAAAATAGCAGTGACATACATTTTTATATAAAAAGGTATTCATGAAATTTTAACTGACAATTGCAACACAGTGTACATTGTAATTATGTTAAAACATCAGTGTGATTATGTATATGTAAGAAATTATATAAAAATAAACACTTAACATTGGTTAAGCCTGAATGATGGGATTATAGTTTTTATATTTTTTAAGTTTCCTGTATTGTCTGATTTACTTTTGTAATCAAATTTAAAATATCGTCACTTCTATTAAAGAAAAAAGACTTCCAATGCAGCAGATATTAGACAAATGTCTCATAATGCAGGAATGACAAGAATTTGGCCTAGTAACTGTGGTAGATTGGCTTATTTCCAACTATTCCACTCCCCCTACAATAAGATTACAGGCCTAGCTCCTATGCCTGGAGACTTTTCAGCGCCTCTCATTAGGCAGTGAATATTTACCCATCCCACTGACTTTGAGCTTGGCAGAGGCGCATGCCTTGGCCAATGAAATGTGAGCAGGCAGGAGACAGTCTATGTTCCAGCTGAGGATTCCTGCCTTTGTGTGTGGCATGCCTTGGCCTTTTCTGCCTGTGCCACCCCCCATGAGAAGAGCATGCCCCAGGGAACTGCTAATTCTCCGGCCTGGCTCCTAGAGCGGGAGACACCCAGTCCAGGTGAGCACAGCTGGCCTGGTAGACGCACCGGTGACCCAAAGACCTGTGAGCGAGAAATGAGTGTTTGCTTTTCTAAACAACTGCATTTTGGGGTTGTTCGTTACACAGTCTTGCCACAGCAAGAAGCTGACTAATACTCCAGGCCTTGCCTTTTCTCCCCAAGCACCTTGTTCTTTTTTGAATAAAATTTTATATGGCTGAGAGTGGCATTAGGGGGAACAACTATCTTGATTTTCCTGAATGATTGAGGGGTGTCCTAGGACATGGGACTTTTAGATTTTTAAAAATAGCTTTATTGAGATATAATTTACATCCCATACGATTCATTCATTTACAGTGTACAGTTCAATATTTTTTTAGTATAGTCACAGAGTTGTACAAACATCACAAAAATCTAATTTGAGAACATTTTTGTCCCTCCTCCTAAAAGAAGTTCCAGACTCATCAGCAGCCACGCCCTATTGCTCCCCTCCCATCCCACAGCAGCCACTAATCTACTTCCTGTCTCTGTCAATTTGTATATTTTGGATATTTCATATAAATGGAATCCGACAGTACAGCCTTTTGTGACTGTTTTTTTCTTGATTAACATGATGTTTCCCAGGTTAATCCTTCTTGTAACATGTATCGGTATTCATTTTTATTGCTGGGAAAAATTCAGTTGTATGTATAGACCACATTTTACTCATCTGTTTATCAGGGGTGGACATTTGGGTGTTTCCACCCTGGGCTGCTGTGAATAGTGCTCCTGTGAACATTGATGTATGAGTCTTTGTTTGCACATCTGTTTTCAGTTGTTTGGGGTGTCTGCCTAGGAGTGGAATTGCTGAGTGATACAGTAATTTTATGTCTCACTGATACAGGAGCTGCCAGACAGTTTGCTCCAGCTGCTCTGAGGTACATTCCTACCAGCATTGTAAGAGAGATCCAGTTTCTCCACGTCCTTGCCAACACTTGTTATTGTCCATCTTTTCTATTACAGCTCTCCTAGTGGGCACACAGTGGCGTATCATAGTTTTGATTTTCATTTCCCTAAATGACTAATGCTGTTAAACATTTTTTTGTGGGCCCATTCGCCATCTGTATACTTTCTTTGGAAAAATGTCTCCGCAAATCCTTTGCTCATTTTAAAATTAAGTTACTAGTCTTCGTACGTTTGAGTTGTAAGTGTCCATTATATATTCTGGAAACTAGACCTTTCTCTGATACACAACTTGTAAATATTGTCTCGTCTGTGGGGGTGTCTTTTTACTCTCTTAACTTGCAGCAAGAAAGTTTTAAATTTTGATATGGTCCAATGAATCTATTTTCCTTTGGTCACTTTTGCTTTTGGTGATGTGTCTACCAGCTTCCTTGTTCGTAGTCAACATCCGTAAGCAGTTATGGTGGGTTTTTTTAATCACTGAAACTGGATGCCACCAACCTTGNCAAACATTTTTTTGTGGGCCCATTCGCCATCTGTATACTTTCTTTGGAAAAATGTCTCCGCAAATCCTTTGCTCATTTTAAAATTAAGTTACTAGTCTTCGTACGTTTGAGTTGTAAGTGTCCATTATATATTCTGGAAACTAGACCTTTCTCTGATACACAACTTGTAAATATTGTCTCGTCTGTGGGGGTGTCTTTTTACTCTCTTAACTTGCAGCAAGAAAGTTTTAAATTTTGATATGGTCCAATGAATCTATTTTCCTTTGGTCACTTTTGCTTTTGGTGATGTGTCTACCAGCTTCCTTGTTCGTAGTCAACATCCGTAAGCAGTTATGGTGGGTTTTTTTAATCACTGAAACTGGATGCCACCAACCTTGAAGCTTTCCTCAACATTGTGCTATAGGCATGTGCTACAGTGGTTAAAAGCTCCTGCTCTGGAGACAAACTGTGTGGGTTCAAATCCCCACTAGAGCTACCCCTTAATGACGGTGTTTTCTCTACCCTAGGGTCACTGCCAGGTAAGCACAATGCTGGGTGTTCAGTTCAGTCACTCAGTTGTGTCCAACTCTCTGTGACCCCATGGACTGCAGCATGCCAGGCTTCCCTGTCTATCACCAACTCCTGGAGCTTGCTCAAACTCANCAAGCTCAATGGGGAGTGAATGCAGCTTGTCCCGAAAGTTCCAGGACAGTTCAGAGGATGCTTGTTAGTCAGATACAACTTAGCGACCGAACATCAACAACAAAGCCCTGGAATCCCATCTACTGCGCTGATTGGTTTCTGGTTTGTGACTTGAATTTAGCCAGTGAGAACATAAAGGGTAGGCTGCTAGAGGACTCTTGGGAAATATATTCCTCCCTGAGAAAATAAGTGACGGTACCTTCCGCAGTCCAGTGGTTAATACTCTGCACTTGTGCAGGGGGCGCAGATTGGAGCCTAATCAGAGAAGCCTCTGCCCACCTTCCACACTGGGGGCACAGAATCGAAGCCACTGGACTACTAGGGAAGTCGCAAGCAGTGTCTTTTACTTAGAAGAAACTTTTAATTTTAATTATGTCCAGGATTTCAATTTTTTCCTCATGGATTGTGCCCTTGAGGTCATACCTAAAGTCATTTAGAAACCTAAGGCCATCTAGATCTTCTCTTATGTTATCTTCTTGGAGTTTTACAGCTTTGTATTTTACATTGAGGTCAGTGATCCATTTTGAGTTGATTTTTGTGAAGGGCGTAAGGTTTGTGTCTTTCGTTTTTTGTTTGTGGATGTCCGGGTGTTCTATGTACTGAAGAGACTATCTTCCATCCATTGGATTGCCTTTGCCCCTTTATCCAAGATGAATTGACCACATTTATGTGGGTCTGTTTATACGCTCTCTGTTCTGAGCTACTGACCTATTTGTCTATTCCTTCATCAATAATACACTGTCTTGATTCCTGCAGTTTCACGGTACTGAGTCTTCCTATCCATGAACATGGAATATCTCTCCATTTATTTAGCTCTTTGATTTCGTTCATCAGGTTGTGTAGTTTTCCTCTCATAGACCTTTTTGCTCCAATTATTTTATTGCGGTAAAATACACATAAAGCTTATCATGTTGACCATTTTATGTTTATGGTTCAGTGGTATTAAATATAATGTTATACAACCATCAGCACCATTCATCTCCATACATCTTTTCACCTTATAAAATGGAATCCCTGTACTTATTAAACAAAATCCCCTTATTTTCTCTCCTGCCCAGCCCCTAGCAACCACCATCTTACTTTTTGTCTCTGTGAACTTGACTGCCCCAAATACTAGCCCTTCTACTCTCATATAAACAGAAGGGAATCATATATTAATAGTGTTTGCCCTTTGTGACTGACTTATTTTACTTAGCATAAAATCTTCAAGGCTCAACCATGCAGTATATATCAGTATTTCCTTCCTTTTAAAGACTGAAAAGATGCTAACTTTACTTATTGTGGTGATGATTTCTCAATGTACGCAAACACTGAATCATTATGCTGTGCACCAGAAACTAACATAGTGTTATATGTCAATTACACATCAGTTAAAAATTTTTTAAAAGACTGAATAATATTCCATTGTATGTATACACCCCACACATGGACACCTGTGTCGCTTCCGCATATTGTAAATAATGCTACTATGAACATAGGTATGCAAATATCTCTTCCAGACCCTGCTTTCAATTCTTTTGGGTGTATAGCCAGAAATGGAATTGCTGGGTCATATGATAATTCTATATTTAATTTTTTGAGGAAATTTAATTTTTTGAGGAAATGCTATGCTATTTTCCACAGCAGATGTACCATTTACATTTTTATCAATAGCACACCAAGGTTCCATTTCTCCGTGTCCTCATCAATACTTATTTCCTTTTTTGTTCACTTGTTAGTAGCCATGCTAAGGGATGTGAGGTGGTGTCTCATAGTTTTTATTTGCATCTCCCTACTCATCAGTGGTGTGAGCCACTCTGTGTCTGTCCTTTGCTTCGTTCCTTTAGGCCACTGACATGCAAAAGTGCTTACTGGCACAGCTGTATTCATATGTACCATATTTGCTACTATTTCCTCCTTATTGCCCTTCTTCTTTATTCCTGGTTTTATATCCCATTCTTCTCTTCCCTTTCATGATTTTTAACTCAGTATTTTATGATTCCAGTTTCTCTCCTTTCCCAGCATAAAGAAAAGTCTTTTTTTCAGTTTTTTAGTGGTTGGAGAAGGAAATGGCAACCCACTCCAGTGTTCTTGCCTGGAGAATCCCAGGGACGGGGGAGCCTGGTGGGCTGCCGTCTCTGGGGTCGCACAGAGTCGGACACGACTGAAGTGACTTAGCAGCAGTGGTTGCCCTAGAGTTTGCAATATACATTTACAACTAATCCAGGTCCATTTTCTTTTTTTAAAATTTCATTTAGTTAGTTTTGTTCTTAGTTGCACGGGGTCTTGGCTGCTGGGTGCGGGCTTTCTCTAGTTGTGGTGAGAGGGCCTGGTCTCGTTGCAGCGCGCTGGCTTCTCATTGCAGCGGCTTCTCCTGCTGAGGGCACAGGTTCCAGTTGCAAGGGCTGCAGTAGTTGCCGCATTCGGGCTCAGTTGTTGTGGCAAATGGACTTAGTTGCTCCGTGGTATGTAGCCTCTTTATGGACCAAGGATTGAACCCATGTCCCCTGTATTAACAGTCAGATTCTTATCCACTGTACCACCAGAAATCTGGGTCCACTTTCTAATAACACTGTACAACATCAAGGGTAATGAGTTTTTCATTTCTTTTTTTTTTTAGTATTTTTTTATTTGGCTGTGCCAGGTCTTAGTTGAAGCATTCAGGATCTTCAATCTTCATTGAGGCATGTGGTATCTGGTTCCCTGGCTAAGGATCGGAACCCAGGCCCCCTGCCCTAGGAGCCTGGAGTCTTAACTGTTAGACCACCAGGAAGTCTCGGTAACGAGTTTCCTATAATATCAGAATAATCATAACTTCTCTCCTCTTCCTTCACTGTCATTCATGTCACCTATATATAAACATACATTGTGTGTGTGTGTGTGTATACTATTAATTTGAACAAACTGTTATCTGTTAGATCAATTAAGAATAAGAAAAATGAAAGTTTTAATTTTACCTTCATTATTCTTTCTTCCACATTCTTCCTTTCTTTATGTAGATCCAACTTTCTGACCTATATTATTTTCCTTTTCTCTGAAGAACTTCTCTTAACATTTCTTAGAAATGGCAAGTCTACTGGTTTGGAATCTGACATTCAGTTGGGGAAAGTCATTGCTGTTTCCAGTATTTCTTCTGCTCCTTTCACTCTTTCTCCTTTTTCTAATATTCCCATTCAGTTCAGTCGCTCAGTCATGTCCGACTCTTTGCCAGGCTTCCCTGTCCATCACCAACTCCCGGAGCTTGCTCAAACTCATGTCCATGGCCTTCCACACTGAACTGCTAGCGATTCATCAGCTGCACTTCAGGTTTCCTTGTCTGGCATGGGCAGGGCTTCAGCCTGTGGGTTTCTGCTCTGTATTCACCCGTCTGTCTCTCCGCCTTGGGGCGTGGCACTTTGCTGCCCTCACTTCTGTGACCTCACTGTCACAGGTCCCTGGCCCTCTGTGACCTTCCGTTACTTGTTGTGACCTCACTTCTTTTACACATCTAAGAAGAGTTGCTCATTTCTCAGTTTGCTCAGCTTTCTGTTTGCTGTTAGGACAGACTAGCAACTTCCCAAAGGACCATAAGCTGTTATACAGATGATCTTACCCTCCACTAGAGGATGTCTGCATTCACTCTGTGGGGCCCCTGCACTAAGACTGATCACATTTATTTAGTTAAGGATTAACTGAATTTGGGATACATTTCAGTTTTATGAATATTCTATCTACTTTTGTTTCATCCTTGTTTCTTAGGCATGAGCATTCTGGGCTTTCATTTCTGTTCATTACTTTTATTTTTAAAGACTTAATTATATTTAAAAAAAAACCTACTCAGTTTGACTGTGCTGGGTCTTATTTGCAGCATGTGGGTTCTCCAGTTGCCCACACTGAGTTAGTTGCCCCACAACATGTGGGATCTAATTCCCTGACCAGCACCCTCTGTACTGGAAGGTAGATTGTTAACCATTGGACCACCAGGGAATTTTCCATTCTGGGGCTTTTGAATGAGAGCCTAGAAGGGCTCTGTCCTGGTCTTCGGGCTGTGGGATGTTTTATTCTGCCGTTTGGAAGTTTTGAGCTTTGACTCTCCCACTTCCAACAACAACTCCCCTCTCCCGCCCCACTTATCTTTACAACATAGCAAGCGCCCTTTGTTTCAGGCAGTCCCTCTTTCTCTCATTTAGGAGTCTCATGGTCTCCTAAACACATGAGACTGCTGAAGACTTCACTCCCAAGGTTAGGACTTCCAGGAACCTCCAGTTCCTCGTGATCACCGAAAGCTCTGCTGGCTTCTCTTCCTCCCAGTAGTGCTCCTTTGCCTGAGCTAAGCTTTTGTGCCCAGAATTGGCAAATCCCTCCAGAGAGAAATATTTGACCTGTGACTCTCAGCCTATTTAGGAATGAAGGTTCATGTCTGGCATCTTTATCTCATTCATTCATAGCTTTCATTCATAACTGCTGATTTCAAAAACATGATTCTTGCAATTTTCTTTCTTTTTTTTTGTTTTTCTTCTAACTTCTGCAGTGGGAGCATTGGCCTGCTGAAAATGTCTATATCCTGGTTGCAAACAGAAGTCTTTTGATCTTTTCTTAAATTCTGTAAATTTACTTTCACTATCTCTTCAAATATTTTTTTCTCCAACTTTATATTTCTCTTTCTGAAATCCTACTATCTGGATATTTTTACTTCTACTTTTACTAATTAAAAAAATATATTTTCAATTTTTAAAACTTCTCCCATCTGGGAAAGTTCTTCAATCTGGTCTTCCTGTTCACTATCATTTTCTTCACCAGTATTCAGTCTATTTATCCCAACTCCCTGACTGATCAGCAATTCTTATTTTGAAGGGCTACTAAGAATTAATGATTGCTATATTCATTCATTCCCATATTCATCAAATATTCACTGAATGCCTACCTTACGCCAGGCTTGGTTCTAGGCATGGGGAATTCAATCACTATCTATGCAAATTAGACTTACTAATTTAAACCTCTAGCTCACATGTGCACCCAGATACTTGACATCAGAGGCAATTCAACATGTCCAAAATTGAACCAGGGACCTTCCCCTAATCAGCATTCCCTTGGTGGCAAGTCTCAGAACTCCAGGTCACATTAGTTTAAGCCATAAACCAAAGTTAATGGCTCAGTTAACTGAAAAGTCCAGAGGAAGAATGGCTTGAGGCCTGGCTGATTGATATTAAAAGTTCAATGATATTGACAGGTCTAAGTATCTGTTTTTCCATCTCTTGCTTCATCTTTTTTCTCTGCTGGCTTCACTTGTGGGATCTTCCGTCCTGGACCAGAGATTGAACACAGTCTCTCTGCAGTGAAATGCAGAGTCCTAACCACTGGACTGCCAGGGAATCCCCTCTGCTGACTAAACGTCTACGCTTACCTTCCCTCACATGGGGGTGAGATAATCACCAGCACCGACAGCCTTCCATGCTTCCAGCTCAGCATCTCCAGCAGACAAAGAGAGACTTTTCTGTCCCGATAATTCCATCATCAGCTCCAGGCTTGCTGTTGACTCTGCTTGGGTTTTGTGCCTAGTTATGACCCAATCATTGTAATTTGGAGAAGGAATCTTTGGACGGGTCAGATCTAGGTCTGAAGCTCACTCTTGCAGCTGAAGTTATGTTCTGCTAGCTTTGCAAACCAGTATAATTAAAAAAGCCTCCTCCCTGAGTGCGCCATCAAATGTTTGAAGGGGGACTCTCATCAGCCTGGCTTAGGAGACATGGTCTTTTCCAAACCAATGTCTCTGTCCTAGTGGTAGGCCTGGATCTGGAGTTACCAGATTTAGTGAATAAAAATATGAGTATAAAGGAGATCTGGTACATATATACAGTGAAATATTGCTCAGCCATAAGAAGAATGAAATAACATGTGCAGACTGTCATACTGAGTGGAGTAAGTCAGACAGAGAAAGGGTAATATCATACGATATCTTCAGACAGAGAAAGGGTAATATCATACAATATCTTCAGACAGAGAAAGGGTAATATCATACAATATCTCTTCTATGCAGAGTCTAAAAAGAAATGATACAAATGAACTTATGTATAAGACAGAAACAGACTCACAGTCTTCCAGAAGGAACTTATGGTTGCTGGGGGTAAGGATGGGGGGAATAGATAGTTAGGGAGTTTGGGACAGACAATGTATACACACTGCTATATTTAAAATGGATAACCAACAGGGACTTACTCTATAGCAAGGGAACTCTGCTCAATGTTCTGTGGCCGCCTGGATGGGAGGGGAGTTCGGAGAATAGATACATGTGTATGTATGACTGAGTCGCTCTGCTGTGCACCTGAAACGGTCACAGTATTGTTCATTGGGTATACTCCAGTACAAAATAAAAAGATAAGAAAAATGAGACTTTCAAGACTTCCCTGATGGCGCAGTGGATGAGAATCTTCCTGTCAGTGCTGGGGACACGGATATGATCCCTTGTGCTCAGGGTTCCATGTGCAGCCAAGCAGCCGAGCCTGTGTGCCAAGCTGCTGAGCCCATGCACCCAGAGCCCATGCTCCACAACAAGAGTCCCCGCAATGAGAATCCCGTGCGCCGCAGCTAGAGAATAGCCCCTGCTGTTCACCACGAGAGAAAGCCCACATGCAGCCATGCAGACCCAGCACAGACAAAAAATAATAAATAAACAGGGTGTACCTGTCAATTAAAAAAATTTAAAAATGAGACATTCAGCTGCATTTGAATTTTAGATAAATAATGAATAAAATGTGAAGATCCGTATGTCCCAAGTTAGCATCCTGTACCGGCGACCTTACCTGGGTCACATACCAACCCCACAAGGTGGTGGATGAGATCAGCCACACCCAACCACTTAGTTTGGGTGTGAGAAGCACAATCTCAAAAGAAAAAGTGGAAGTGCTGTTTCCAGAAAGAAGCATGGATGTGAGCTGCACAGATGATCGCTGACTTTGACACTGTCTGTGTGCATCCAGTTCACTGTGACCCCAGTAGCCCTCCCCCAGCTCCTTTATGGGCTCCCTTGATTTTAGGAATACAGGCTCTGCCCTCAGCCCTGGGGGATAAATTATGATTACTCTAAACTGCTACTAATATATATATATATATATATATAATTTTTTTTGCCAAATGATTGATGTTAAAGGAAAAGCCATTCTATTACATTTGTTGATGATCATCAGGTGGACTCTTCCAAGGAGCTACTACAATGAGGGTTTGTATTAGGGATCAACTTCAAACACAATAAAGAAAAGTAGGGATTTATAGCCAAGGATCAGAGTAGGGGTCAGTGGATGGAAAATTACTAAGTGGAAAACTCAGGGGGTAAGGTCAAGATTCTGGCGAGACCAACCCAACAGATTCTTGTTAAAACTGAGTGATGCAGAGATGAACACAGAAGTCCAAAAGTCAGGGCACAGCTGAGAAGAGGCTTCAAAGGAGCTTGAATGGAGTTTGTCAAGGAAGACTTTTTGTCACCAATACAAATCTTCCTAGCTCCCTTTGTGTTCAGTGGTCAGGCAGCCAGTTCTGGCCCATGAGAGGCAATGGGAAATTTGCTGGGGAGTTTTTGAAGATCTTGCCTTCCAGATAAAAAGACAGAGCCCCTGCACCTCACTTCCTACTTGTAATGCTGGTGTGAGCACATGACATTTGGAGCTAATGTCAGTCATGAGACTACAAACACAGAACTAAAAAACCAGCCCGCAAGAAGGGACGGAGCTGAACGGTGCGAAGAGTCTGGGAAAACTCAGGAAACTAATCTCTGGGCTTCTTCTGTAAACAACAGACAGTCTTACAGTTCAGCCTCTGCCTTCTGGTGCTTGCAGACACGTGCTCCCCAGCTGATCTGCCCCTCCCTGGCCCCCTCCCCAGCCCCAGGCAGCTTTTCTCCTGATGTCCCAGGGCTCAATAAATAATACCAGCACCTTTCCTTTCCTGCAAACCGAAATTTCAGTGTCATCACTGGAGCCTCCCCCTCCTCCCCCTGTCCCTCCCCTGTTTTTGTTCAATATCCTCAGGGGCTGCAGACTCTGCCTCCTTTTCACATTTCCCTGTGTGTTGCTGTCTTGCTGGCAGCTCCTCAGTTCTCTCTTGGTCCCATTCAAAGGCTTTCTATCTACCTCCTACCTCTACTCCTTTTTCCCCTGCAGTATATTTTCACAGTTGTCTTTTCAAAATATAAATTTGATAATGTCCACCCCTGCCCTACCCTGACCCCCTGCGAATGTTTAAAACCTTCTCTTGTTGCAGCAAGGGGGGGCTCTGAAATGGAGCTCATTTCCACTGGGAAATGGATTCTCCAAGGAGATACATGGGCTGACCAAGCAAGAGACTTTACTGGGAAGGGGTCCCTGGGCAGAGAGTAGGAGAGTAAGGCAACCCAGGAGAACTGCTCTGTTGCGTGGCTCACAGTCTCAGGTTTTATATTGATGGGATTAGTTTCCAGGTTGGCTCTGGCCAAGCATTCTGACTCAGGGTCCTTCTTGGTGCTGCGCACATTGCTCAGCCAAGCTGGATGCCAGTGAGACGGATTCTGGGAGGAGGTAGGACATGTGGAGTCTCTTTTTGACTTTTTCTGGATTCTTCCAGTTGGTGGTGGCTTATTACTTCCTACTAGTTCGGAGCTCCTTACAGGACCTCCTGTCATAAAGTAACTCTTGCAGATGGTGCCTAGTCTGGGTGGGCACTTTTGGTCGGTGTATTTCTCCTAACACTCTTGCTCTTAGAAAAAAAGACTAAAATCCTTAACAAAGCCTTTAAGACCCTGCGTGCCTGGCCGTGCCTCAAGCCATACCTCACCCATGCTACTTCCCTCTTATATGAGTCTGTCCCCTTCTACTACAGAACCTTTGTACATGCTGGGATGCCTAGAATGGTCTTCTCCACCTCCATTCCCCTTACCCACTCCTGCCCTGCCTTCAGATCTTTCTATTACCCTTGCTTTTCAGATGAGTCTTTTCCTGTCCTCAGAGACCCTCCCATTGCTCTCAACACCTAGGAGATGTCCACAGGTAGTCAGGTATGGATGTGAGAGTTGGACCATAAAGAACGCTGAGCGCCGAAGAATTGATGCTTTTGAACTGTGGTGTTGGAGAAGGCTCTTGAGAGTCCCTTGAACTGCAGGGAGATCCAACCAGTCCATCCTAAAGGAAATCAGTCCTGAATATTCATTGGAAAGACTGATGCTGAAGCTGAATTTCTAATACCTTGGTCACCTGATGTGAAGAGCTGACTCATTGGAAAAGACTCTGAGGCTGGGAAAGATTGAAAGCAGGAGGAGAAGGGAACGACAGAGGATGAGATGGTTGGATGACATCACTGACTCAATGGACATGAGTTTGCGTGAACTCGGGGAGTTGGTGATGGACAGGGAGGCCTGGTGTGCTGCGGTCTATGGGATCACAATGAGTCAGACACGACTGAGCAACTGAACTGATGATGAACTGATATCTTCCCTGCTTCCCCTGGAATCCCACCAGGATTCCCTTTAACAGTTGAGATCCCTCCCCTCTGGAACAATCGTGCCACTTTGCTTCTGTGAACCCAAGTTTTCAAATCAATGATGTGCTAATTCTCCCATAGCAGTGAGAACAAAAGACAAATTAACATTTCAGGACTGAGCACACACAGGCACATGGAGACCATCCCAGATGCGGGAGGTCCTTGAAATGCCTTGCTTAGTCACTCAGCCACGTCCAACTCTTTTGTTACTCCATGGACTGTAGCCCGCCAGGCTCCCCTGTCCATGGGATTTCCTAGGCAAGAATACTGGAGTGGGATGCCAGTCCCTTCTCCAGGGGATCTTCCAGATACAAGGATCGTACCTACAACTCTCTCCTGAATTGGCAGGTGGATTCTTTACCATTGAGTCACCTGGGAAGCTCAGGGCTTCCCTGGTGGCTCAGAGGTTAAAGTGTCTGCTTGCAATACAGGAGACCTGGGTTCGATCCCTGGGTTGGGAAGATCCCCTGAAGAATGAAATGGCATCTCCAATATTCTTGCCAGTAGAATCCCATGGATGGAGGAGCCTGGTGGGCTACAGTCGGACACGAACAGTCGGACACGACTGAGCGACTTCACTTTCGCTTTCACCTGGGAAGCCCTACAGGTAACCAAAAGAATGAGGAAGTTGGAATCAGGACAGAGAGAGAAATGCACTCCAGGCAGAGGGCGCTAGCCTCCCCCTTGAGGGGTGCTGGAGTGCTGGTGCTGAGAGACCAGAATAAGGGGGAAGATGGGCTGTGAAGGAATGGATTCTGATTCTGAGGGCAATGGGAAGCCAGTGGGGGGGGGCGCTTTAAGCAAGGGAGATACTGCACCAGATTTGCTTTAGAAAGATCATTCTAATGCTGAGTGGAGAGTGAGTTGCAGGGGACAACACTGGGGTAGGGAGATAGAGGAGGACAGATGATGGCATAAAATGAATTCAACAAAGAGGCCATTAGACTGAGGGGCCTCTAAGGCTACACCATCTATGGAAAGTGAAAGTGAAAGTGAAACTCACCCAGTCACAGCCAACTCTCTGTGACCCCATGGACTGTCCAGGTCAGAATATTGGAGTGGGTAGCCTTTCCCTTCTCCAGGGGATCTTCCCAAACCATGGATCGAACCCAGGTCTCCCACGTTGCAGGCGGATTCTTTACCAGCTAAGCCACGAGGGAAGCCCACATCATCTACGGAAGCAAAGTCAAACCTAAGCCTGTGAATACATCAAGGTTATAAAAGCAGAACCCAAGGACAAAGAGCCAACTACATTTCAAATTACAGCCAATCGATACTTTGCTTACTTTGCTTCCAGTTTTCCTCTATAAAAGCTTTTCTTCAGCTCCTATCAGCAGAGCACTTCTAACTGCTTCCAGTTTGGCACGGCCTTATTTGAATATATTTTTGCTCAAATAAATTCCCTAAAAATTTAGTATGCCTCAGTTTATCTTTTAACTGTTCTGGTGTCAGAGGTGGAATCCAAAGGAGATGCCAAATTGCCCCAGAAGCAAGCAACCAGGCGGTTACCCACTGAGCCCACTGCTTTCTTGCTACCTCTGGAAGTTGTAGGTAAGTTACTTTCCCATTTGAGCTTTGCAGTTTTTGTGTTTTAAAGAACTCTCTGAATTTATTTGAGGATTTCTTTCTCTGGACTAGGCCTAGGGATCAGCTGAATTAAAAGGAACTGGACTAGGGGAGTTTTCCCTGGTAGTCCAGTGGTTAAGACTCCTTGCTTCCACTGCAGGGGGCACAAGTTTGATCCTTGGCTGGAGAACGAAGACGCTGCATGCCACATGTCATGGACAAAACATAAAAGAAAAAAAAGAGAGAGAGACAGATAAAGAAAGAAAATTTTCCTTGAGTCCAAAAAATCTGGGACTCCTCCACCTGCGGTCCTGGCTAATTATATGTATACAATTATGGGCCCTGTACTATCTTATCAAAGACAACCTTGAATCACAGTGGCTATAGAAGGAAATTTTTAACATAGATAAGCATATCTTTACAAGGTGCTCCAGAGAAAAAAGAGTTCCAAATCTCCCCCAAAACAGTGCGGTGCATTTTCTTTTTTACTGGTATTCAGAAGCTTCTTAGAAATGAAAGGAATAAAAATTACCTCTTTAAAAGGTTCTTTACGAGACGCAGTTGAAAACTTTAAGCAAGTTGGTGGTGNGTGCGGTGCATTTTCTTTTTTTACTGGTATTCAGAAGCTTCTTAGAAATGAAAGGAATAAAAATTACCTCTTTAAAAGGTTCTTTACGAGACGCAGTTGAAAACTTTAAGCAAGTTGGTGGTGAATCTAAAAAGAAGTGCTTGCTGCCTGACTTGACTCCAGCTGTTCTTTCTGGTGTCCCTCCCCTCCCTAGATTTCCTGACCCTACTAATCCCTTTACTCAGTCGCCTTCTGTTTTCTAAATATATTTATTTATTAGGCGGCTTCCCTGGTGGCTCAGTGGTAAAAAATCCACCTGCCAACACAGGATGGTCCGGAAGATTCCCGGAGAATGAAATGGCAGCCCACTTCAGTATTCTTGCCTGGGAACTCCCACGGACAGCAGAGTCTTGTGGGCTACAGTCCATGGGGTCGCAAAAAGACTCAGACACAATTTAGATACTAAACAACATCAGCATCAATGCCTTGGAGGGAACCCGTCTAGGGTTAGGATATATTTATGCCCAGTGGTCTATAGTCTCCTTGGAAGCAAGGGCCGTGTCTATCTTTCTTTTGGGCTTCCCAGGTGGCCCAGTGGTAAAGAATCTGCCTACCAAACAGGAGATGTGGGCTTGAGTCCTGGGTTGGGAAGATCCCCTGGAGAAGGGCATGGCAACCCATTCCAGGATTCTTGGCTGGAGAATTCCATGGACAGAGGAGCAGGGCAGGTTGCGGTTCATGGGGTCGCAAAGAGTGAGACATAACTGAGCGCGCATGCATATATTTATGTGGCTGCACCGGGTCTTGGTTGTGGCACGTCGGATCTTTAGTTGTGGCATGGAGGATCTAGTTCCCTGACCAAGGTTTGAACTCAGGCCCCCTGCACTGGGAGCATGGAGTCTTAACCACTGAACCACCAGGGAAGTCCCTCAGTGGTCTTTTTTTTTTAGTAACTTTATTTATTTTTGGCTGTGCTGGGTCTCTGCTGCTGCATCGGCTTTTCCCTAGTCGCAGGGCCTACTCTCTAGTTGCGGAGCATGGGCTTCTCATTGCGGTAGTTTCTCTTGTGGAACACAGGGTCCATGGCGCGTGCACTTCAGTAGCTGCACGTCTCAGGCTCTAGAGCACAGGCTCCGTAGTCATGGTGCGTGGGGTCAGCTGTTCCAGGTCATGTGGGATCTTTCCAGATCAAGGATCAAACCTGTGTCTCCTGCGTTGCCAGGTGGATTCTTTACTGCTGAGCCACCAGGGACGTCCCCTCAATTACCTTTTAAAGTGAGGCCCTGTGCTAAGCCTGGAATACCAAATGTAACCATCTTTTCTCCTGGTCAAAGGCTGAATCCAGGCCATCATCAAAGTTCTTGAGACCCTCAAGAGAATCCTTAAAATTTTTATGAGGGATATAGAAGTCTAACTAGAGCCTACCATATGGGGCTCCTGGACCTCTGCCAGTTTATTTAAATGAATCAGGATGTGGCAATGCCCCAAAACGGATGACTGAAGCCAAATGGTAAGATCCTGAGACTGATGACAAAGACCTACATACAAATTGTGGTTTGCCACAGATGGCCCAGAAGGCACTAGAAAAATAGCTGAAGACCTACTTGAAAGCATGGATAAGGCATTTCCCAGAGAGACTGACTAATTTATCAGTCTTGCAAACAAACAAGAAAAGAATGAAGCAGTCTCAGATTATAAGACAAAAATTGGAAACCCTGTGTGTGAAACATTCTTTATTAAATGCAGGTTCAGAAAGCACGCTTACTTTCTTATTCATTAGGAAGCGCTGGCTGAACCAGATAGCCTAGTTAGGAGACACAAGCTGGGCTGGGAAGCTACCTTTCTTGCTGAATTAGTAGACTTAGCTAAGCATTTTGAANCTAACTGCTTCCAGTTTGGCACGGCCTTATTTGAATATATTTTTGCTCAAATAAATTCCCTAAAAATTTAGTATGCCTCAGTTTATCTTTTAACTGTTCTGGTGTCAGAGGTGGAATCCAAAGGAGATGCCAAATTGCCCCAGAAGCAAGCAACCAGGCGGTTACCCACTGAGCCCACTGCTTTCTTGCTACCTCTGGAAGTTGTAGGTAAGTTACTTTCCCATTTGAGCTTTGCAGTTTTTGTGTTTTAAAGAACTCTCTGAATTTATTTGAGGATTTCTTTCTCTGGACTAGGCCTAGGGATCAGCTGAATTAAAAGGAACTGGACTAGGGGAGTTTTCCCTGGTAGTCCAGTGGTTAAGACTCCTTGCTTCCACTGCAGGGGGCACAAGTTTGATCCTTGGCTGGAGAACGAAGACGCTGCATGCCACATGTCATGGACAAAACATAAAAGAAAAAAAAGAGAGAGAGACAGATAAAGAAAGAAAATTTTCCTTGAGTCCAAAAAATCTGGGACTCCTCCACCTGCGGTCCTGGCTAATTATATGTATACAATTATGGGCCCTGTACTATCTTATCAAAGACAACCTTGAATCACAGTGGCTATAGCAGGAAATTTTTAACATAGATAAGCATATCTTTACAAGGTGCTCCAGAGAAAAAAGAGTTCCAAATCTCCCCCAAAACAGTGCGGTGCATTTTCTTTTTTACTGGTATTCAGAAGCTTCTTAGAAATGAAAGGAATAAAAATTACCTCTTTAAAAGGTTCTTTACGAGACGCAGTTGAAAACTTTAAGCAAGTTGGTGGTGAATCTAAAAAGAAGTGCTTGCTGCCTGACTTGACTCCAGCTGTTCTTTCTGGTGTCCCTCCCCTCCCTAGATTTCCTGACCCTACTAATCCCTTTACTCAGTCGCCTTCTGTTTTCTAAATATATTTATTTATTAGGTGGCTTCCCTGGTGGCTCAGTGGTAAAAAATCCACCTGCCAACACAGGATGGTCCGGAAGATTCCCGGAGAATGAAATGGCAGCCCACTTCAGTATTCTTGCCTGGGAACTCCCACGGACAGCAGAGTCTTGTGGGCTACAGTCCATGGGGTCGCAAAAAGACTCAGACACAATTTAGATACTAAACAACATCAGCATCAATGCCTTGGAGGGAACCCGTCTAGGGTTAGGATATATTTATGCCCAGTGGTCTATAGTCTCCTTGGAAGCAAGGGCCGTGTCTATCTTTCTTTTGGGCTTCCCAGGTGGCCCAGTGGTAAAGAATCTGCCTACCAAACAGGAGATGTGGGCTTGAGTCCTGGGTTGGGAAGATCCCCTGGAGAAGGGCATGGCAACCCATTCCAGGATTCTTNTGGCCTGGGAACTCCCACGGACAGCAGAGTCTTGTGGGCTACAGTCCATGGAGTCGCAAAAAGACTCAGACACAATTTAGAGACTAAACAACATCAGCATCAATGCCTTGGAGGGAACCCGTCTAGGGTTGGGATATATTTATGCCCAGTAGTCTATAGCAAGGGCCGTGTCTATCTTTCTTTTGGGCTTCCCAGGTGGCCCAGTGGTAAAGAATCTGCCTGCCAAACAGGAGATGTGGGCTTGAGTCCTGGGTTGGGAAGATCCCCTGGAGAAGGGCATGGCAACCCATTCCAGGATTCTTGGCTGGAGAATTCCATGGACAGAGGAGCAGGGCAGGTTGCGGTTCATGGGGTCGCAAAGAGTGAGACATAACTGAGCGCGCATGCATATATTTATGTGGCTGCACCGGGTCTTGGTTGTGGCACGTCGGATCTTTAGTTGTGGCATGGAGGATCTAGTTCCCTGACCAAGGTTTGAACTCAGGCCCCCTGCACTGGGAGCATGGAGTCTTAACCACTGAACCACCAGGGAAGTCCCTCAGTGGTCTTTTTTTTTTAGTAACTTTATTTATTTTTGGCTGTGCTGGGTCTCTGCTGCTGCATCGGCTTTTCCCTAGTCGCAGGGCCTACTCTCTAGTTGCGGAGCATGGGCTTCTCATTGCGGTAGTTTCTCTTGTGGAACACAGGGTCCATGGCGCGTGCACTTCAGTAGCTGCACGTCTCAGGCTCTAGAGCACAGGCTCCGTAGTCATGGTGCGTGGGGTCAGCTGTTCCAGGTCATGTGGGATCTTTCCAGATCAAGGATCAAACCTGTGTCTCCTGCGTTGCCAGGTGGATTCTTTACTGCTGAGCCACCAGGGACGTCCCCTCAATTACCTTTTAAAGTGAGGCCCTTTGCTAAGCCTGGAATACTAAATGTAACCATCTTTTCTCCTGGTCAAAGGCTGAATCCAGGCCATCATCAAAGTTCTTGAGACCCTCAAGAGAATCCTTAAAATTTTTATGAGGGATATAGAAGTCTAACTAGAGCCTACCATATGGGGCTCCTGGACCTCTGCCAGTTTATTTAAATGAATCAGGATGTGGCAATGCCCCAAAACGGATGACTGAAGCCAAATGGTAAGATCCTGAGACTGATGACAAAGACCTACATACAAATTGTGGTTTGCCACAGATGGCCCAGAAGGCACTAGAAAAATAGCTGAAGACCTACTTGAAAGCATGGATAAGGCATTTCCCAGAGAGACTGACTAATTTATCAGTCTTGCAAACAAACAAGAAAAGAATGAAGCAGTCTCAGATTATAAGACAAAAATTGGAAACCCTGTGTGTGAAACATTCTTTATTAAATGCAGGTTCAGAAAGCACGCTTACTTTCTTATTCATTAGGAAGCGCTGGCTGAACCAGATAGCCTAGTTAGGAGACACAAGCTGGGCTCGGAAGCTACCTTTCTTGCTGAATTAGTAGACTTAGCTAAGCATTTTGAAAAAACCTTGGAGAAAGATAAAATTTAAAAAGCCAACCAATTTATGGCCCTGAAGTTATAACAGCTCCAAGGGCCAAGGGGACCTCCACAAACACGTTGCAAGCCAGAACCCAGAGATCCCCCATTCAGGAATACTCCGCTCTGAAGTGTCTGCCTTCACTGTAGGGAGCTGGGCACTGAGAAAAGCAATGTCCCCTGCAGATGCCCCCTGAACCCACTGCCGCTTCATAGACCTCCATTTATTAATCCAGACTGCTTTTCTATTGGGGGAATTCAAAAACTTTGATTACTGAAGTAATAATAAACACTGATGGGGCTCTGAGGGGTTCTCCTGTAAGTTGCTCCCCAGGATTCTTCTAAATGAGCAAAGGGAACCTAGGATAAACAGTGGAGAATACTGCACAGTATTGGGGTTTACCATTGCCACTTTATCGCTATTAAAACTTCCTTTCATAAAACAGCAACTCCCTTGGAGTAAAGACAATATTTCCATATCGGGGGTTTCTAACCAAGTGCAAAGGGTATTTGTGTTTAACCTAAATTGAACCAGATGACATTTTTGGGAAACCATACTTTCCTTCTGAGAGACATGGCCCCCATAAGCCTGTTAGGATGAGGTTTGCTTTCTAACAATAAAGAGTTATATAAAATTTAACTCAGAAGGTACAACGATCTTAGAATTTTCTGATCCCCCTGAACCTGAGGTGTCCTATTCTCTGCAAGCAGGAACTGATGCAACTGAGACTCCAAAGTATGCAAACCCTTAACTCTCAGAAGTGCCTGGATGCCTGTATGCTTCTTCCTCAAGTGACACAGGCAAAATTAAGAGCACTGAATCAACAAAAAATCCAAACAGAACATTCCAAACTCCTGCCTAAATTGCCTCACTATCCACTAACACTGGAAGCTATCCTAGGACTCTCACCAAATAGACTTAACTAAGGAAGAGACTCTGATCTTGGTCATCAGAAAACCAAATGGATGAGGCTGGAGATCTGTCCAGGGTCTGCATGCAAATAATAAAATTATGATGCCAAGTTTCCATTCCAAATCCCAAGACCTTGTTATCTAATGTACTTACAAGCTCAAAACGGTTCACAGCAGTGGATCTTAGCTCTGCTTTCCTTAGTATTCCAGTTGACAAGGATAATCAATATTTATTTGTCTTCGCTTAGGAAAAACCAACACCATACCTGGACTGTAATGCCACAAAGATTCACTGGAGCCCCATCTTATTTTTCACAGGTTTTGCATTAAGACTTGGCAATCTTTCAGTTCCTAAGAACTCTACACTCATTCACTATGTAGATAACTTATTGCTATTTTCCACTACTGGAGAAGGAAATGGCAACCCACTCCAGTGTTCTTGCTTGGAGAATCCCACGGATGGGGGATCCTGGTGGGCTGGCATCTATGGGATCACACAGAGTCAGATACGATTGAAGCGACTTAGCAGCAGCAGCAGCAGCAGCAGCATGTTCCACTACAAAGGAGAACTCAGAAATAGATTTGAGTTATCTATTACAATAATTAGTTTGTAAAAGCCCTAAGACATCAAGGAAAATCTCCGATTCTCAAAGGCAGTGGTCTACTACCTAGAACACAATTGGAGTGCAGAAGGCATTTCCTTTTCACCTGAAAAAAGAGAGACTATCCACAACTTGCCCAGACCAATGACTAAACAACAAATGAGTTTCCTAGGATTTGCAGGATATTGTAGATCTTGGGTTCCAAATTTGTCTCTGATCACCAAGTCGCCTGTATGAGCCTGCAAGGATCTCAACGCCAGAGCTTAACACTGGGAAGATAACCATGAGCAAGGTCATCGCCAACTAAAATTAGCCTAGCAATGAACTCCAGCCCTGGGGCCCCTGAACCTTTCATCTTATTCGTCCATGAGTGATAACCAGGATGCAGAAATTCTAACACAAGGACATGGAGGAAAACCGAGCTATTGCTTCCTGTAACTTACAGTTAGATCCAGTAGCCAGAGCATATTCAAATTGTTTGAAAGCAGCAGCCATAGCAGCTAAATTAGTGGAAGACTTAGGTGAATTGGTATTAGCATATGACTTGTACTTTCAAGTACCTCATGCTGTTGAGTCTATTAAACTCCCATCAGACTCAACAGTTTTCAGCAAGCAGACTCTCATGAGACCCTTCTCCTTTCACTTTCTAAGCATCTTCAGCACTGCAACTTTCTCAGCTCTTCCGCCCCTGCAGATGATGGTACAGATCATCGTAACTTATAGACATGGCGGTATGGTTATTGACCCCTTGCATTGACATACAGGATACATCATTAAAAAACCAAAATTCAGTACTTGTCGCTGGGTCCTGTGCTAGGAATGCAGGGGGGAGAAATCAAGCAGGATATGCCATGACAGCTCAATCGGGTTTACGTCAAAGGGGAAGCCTTTCCCAATTTAACTCTATTCAACCAGCAGAACTGTATGCTCTCACTCGGAGTTGTCAGTTACCCAAAGGAACATCAGTAAACCTTTAAACCAACAGCAAATATGCTTTGGGGGTGGTGCATGACTGGGTTTATTATGGAAACAGGTTCCTCACTACTAGTGGAAGGCTGATGAAAAATGCGCCCCTTATAAATGAAACTGCTCTCCATCGTTGTATTGTGTAACTTGCCATGATTAAAACTGAAGCTCATACTAGAAAGACAGAACATGATTATCAGGCAAATGCTGTGGCAGATGTCCATGCTAAATCAGCCAGCGCTAAAACTGTACCAAGACACAACCTGAATGAACTCTGTAAGATCAATTCTAACCAAATTATTTATGATAATTTATATAAAAGACAAAATCAGGCATCTGAGCTGGAGCAACAATCTTGGGACCAACAAGGGTGCAAATTTGACATTATACAAGAATTTACTGAGGGCCTGGACAGTTGCTTCATTCTTCCTGAATCCTTGAAAATGCCATTACTAAGCCCTACATTCTGCATCTCATTGTGGCACAGATAAAATTATCTGCATTATGAAAAAGAGTTGGTGGAATGACTACTCCAAGTTTACAAATCTGGTTTACCACCCATGTCTCATTTGTCAAATCCATAATCCTGGCAAGACTCTGAGCAGGCCATTTGAACACTTAGAAATGGATTTAACTCAACTGCCTCTTTCAATGAGCTATCAATTGTTGTTGTTCAGTTGCTAAGTCATGTCTGACTCTTTGTGACCCCATGGATTGAGCATGCCAGGCTCCTCTGTCCTTCACTATTTCCTGGACTTTGCTCACATTTGTGTCCATTGAGTCGGTGATGCTGTCTAACCCTCTCCTCTGCCATCCCCTTCGCGTTTTGACTTCAGTATTTCCCAGCATCAGAATCTTTTCTGAGTCAGCTCTTCACATGAGGTGGCCAAAGTACTGGAGCTTCCGTTTTAGCATCAGTCCTTCCAATGAATACTTAGGACTGATTTCCTTTAAGATTGACTGGTTTGATCTTCCTGCAGTCCAAGGGACTCTCAAGAGCCTTCTCCAGCACAATTCGAAAGCATCAGTTCTTTGGCACTCAGCCTTCTTTATGGTCCTGCTCTCACACTCATGCATGACTACTGGGAAGACCATGGCTTTGACTATATGGACGGTTATCAATATGTTCTTGTAGTTGCTTGTATGGTCCTAGGATGGATTGAAGCCTTCCTACACAGAAAGGCTGATGCCACAACTGTGGCTGAGAAACTTTTAGAAAATATATTTCCTTCATGGGGCTTCCCCGGAGAAATCTCCAATGAGCGGGGAACTCATTTCCTCAGACAAATAATTAAACAAATAAAGCACTGCTGACTCAAAGGCTTTATCAGTGTCCTTAGTGACCTGGTGAAGTTGAACAAATAAATGGCATCTTAAAACTAAAGCTAGCTAGGGCTTTGCTGGTGGTCCAGTGGTTGAGAATTTGCTGTGCAATGCAGGGGACGAGGGTTCAGTCCCTAGTCAGGGAACTAAGATCTCACATGCTGGGAAGCAATCAAGCCCCTCAGCCACAACTAGAGAGGCTGGGTGCTGTAACAAAAGGATTCCCTGTGCTGCAACCAAGCCCTGACACAGCTAAATAAATAAACATTAAAAAAATACTCAATATAGCTAAACTAACGGAATCAACTGGACAGCCCTTGCCTAGAATTCCAGTATTGGAGATAAAGACCTTGATCTGTGATCTTTCTACCACCTCAAGATGTCATTTGCCTCTGGGGAGGAATCTTCTGGGCATGGCGATTAGATCAACACCTATGGGAAAGGATAAAGGAATGCATTAGGAAATAGTAATGGGAAGACTGATACCCTTGATGATAGAATCACATCTGTCTCCTGGACTCAAATTCTGATATGATTCAGTATTGTAAAGCTTTAACACAAATTTCCACCTGGTAAAAGAAGCTTTCCATGACTTTTCTACAGATGGTTGTGGCTTCTACATTTTAGAACCTGGAGGGTAGATATTCTGGAAACATCTAAGAAAGACTGACCTTGAACCTCATTAGAAGAGACCATCTTTATTCGCCTCGCTACACAGACAGTAGTCAAACTTCAGGGACTCGAACCCTAGGTCCACATCTCCCAGTTGTAAAGTGGTCCTCCTGAGTCTTGGAACTACATCCTAGCCAGAGATGTAAAGCTAAAGTTGACCAGGGAGATCCCTCCCCAGAAGCAAATGACATCTTGAGATAAACAGCTCTCTCTAGATTACAGATCGAAATATATATCTCCAGTATGAAGTCTTTATCTCTTTTGCCTGTTTGCTGTCTGCTTTCTCTCTATTAATGCATTGAGAAGATAACACTATAATTAGGATTTCATCAATAATAGCTACTGCAGGAAACTGAACTAACTGCTAGATTTTTCCTGTTAAACCAAAATCAGCCCATGAAGGGAGAAACCCCTCAGTTTATCCTATAAATAATTTCACTGGAATCCCAAATGCCATTGTGTACCTAACTTGTACCACAGGTTAAAGTTAAAATACTAATTCCACATATTCCTGTTTCTTGCCTCAACTTAACCCAATCTTGGGACGGAAAATGAGATTCACTGAATATATGTATAAAAGACACTGTAAAATAGCCAATGTAAATCAAATCATTTGTAAGTTTGCTGACAGGCCTATATATTTAGGTGGTCTTTTACTATGTTGGGTCTTGGTAAAATGATGCTTGAAGAATCTAAGCTACTCCATATTGTAAGGTTCCAGGAAAAGAGCCTTTGGAAATCCAAGAGCCTTTAGAAATCCCTTAACCCCACCCCACTACCCGTGGACTAATCAGAACCCATGGCCAGCCTGGGAAATGGGAACCAATCAGAACCCAACACCTAACCCTTCCACAGAAGGTAACCAATTAGACATCTCCCAACCCAGAAACTCCGTTTTTCAAATTTCTGGGGCGGGAATACCCTATATAAGCAATGTAACCCAGAGCTCAGGGCTCCTCCCTATAGCCGCTGCTATCGGTGGGAGCCCCAGCTCGAGCTTGGGAATAAAAACTCTCTTGCTTTTGCATCGGATATTGGCTCCCTGGTGCTCATTGGGAGATTTCGCAATTTGGGCATAACAATGCTAACCGACCAATGAGTCCACAAATGATAATAGTTATGAATCAGTCCTAG
>SJYW01056130.1:198648-215184 GCA_006410735.1 Raphicerus campestris | reverse complement strand
GGGGCCCCGGGGCGCGGGGCGCATGCACAGGGCGGCCGGCTGCACGGACGGCAGGCTGCTCGCTCGGCGGCGCGGGCTGGACCGGGGTGGGGATTCCTGTCTGGGGCCCCTGGGGCTCCTTTAAGGGCTCCTGGGTAAATTTAAAGGGGCCGCGCGCTATTTCCTCCTGCCAGCTCGCGGGGGGCTGGGGGGAGCGTCGGGAGGCTAAGAGCCCGACCGAGGCTCCGTATCCGGCGCCCGCCGTGGACGTTAGGAGCACGGACCTCGCCGTCCTCGCGGGCCCGCGCTGCCGCCTGCGGGGCTCGGGTCCCGGCTCCTGGAGGGTCACCGAGATGGCCAGGGGCGCAGCGTCCGTTGCGACGCGCTTCCACCCAGGCTCGGCTCGCAGCCACTGCCCCCTCGGGGCATGTCAGCGCTGGGCTTCCCGCACCCGCGGTGGCAAAGGGAGTCGCCCGGTGGGGAGGCCCGGGCCCCTGCCAGGGGCTGCCTCCTCCCGCGCGAGCTCGGCGCGGGCCCCAGAGCGGACACGAATGGCAGGGGCCCCAGATGGCCGCGGCCCCGCGGAGAGGGTGGAGCCGCGGGGGCGGCCGCGCCCCCTCCCGGGGGAGCCGCCGGGGAGCGCTGAGAGCTCAGGCTTCAGCCCTGGAGGGCGGACGAGCCAAGCGCCCTCGGAGCTGGCCGGGGCGGGGACCGCGGCCTCGGAGATCCGGGCCGAAGAGAGAGGGCGCGCAGGAGACCGCGGAGAGCCGGCCGCGCCGAGGCCCGACGCCGCTGGGCGTTGGGGTCCCCAGGATGGAAGCCGGGAAGACAGGGGGTGCGCCGCGGTCGTCTCTGGCTCCTACCCTCGCAGCTGGGGGTGGCAGACGCGGCCCTGGACCCTCTGACTGGCACGAGGAGGCAAAGAACGCTGACCCCGAGCGAGGTGTCGGCACCTGGGGACGCGCCCCACCACGGCTGGGAAGCGCTGGGGCTGACCCTGCCTGCGAGCCCCGGGATGCCTCGGAGCCCCCAGGTCCCGGGAAGCGGAGGAAAGGGGCCCGGAAAAGCAGCTAGGGGCTCGGCAGCCCGGGGTCCTTCCTCGAGGACCGGCTGGAGGAGCAGGTGCTTTCTTTGCCTGTGGTTGGTCGCCCACAACAAAGGCGATTCCTAGAGATCCAAATTACAGGGTGCGGGAGGCCGTGCAGGGTCTTATTATCTCGAGGTGGGTTTCATTCTCTTCTTTGGGGACGTGCCCAGCAATCCGTTAAAGTCACGCTTGACGTACATTCCTTTGCTCACTCCACACCTACTGTGTGCCAGCATGCCCCTAGGCGCTGGGCAGACAGCAGGGAGCAAGACCCACAAGTCTGATACTGACTTAGCACCCACGGCTTATGAAAAGGAAACAGTCCCCTTGGGGAGCCATGGGAAATTCTAAATTACTTTCAGCACAGGAAGCCCGTCTCCTGAATGTTTGTGAAGAGGGGCTGGGAACTAAAATTTCTGTAGTGTCTAAAAGGTGGCTGTCACCACGGGAGATGTCCCATCTCTTCCTCAGTCCCCACGATGACCTGTGAGAGACATCTCCTTGGGTGAACACAGTCTCCCTCCTGCAAGGCTATTCTGTCCACTGCTGGCCTTCCTATGCTCCCTGACTTACTCGAGGGCAGGGGCCCTGATGCTGATGCAGTGCCAGGTGGGGCCATGTGATGGGGGAATCCCCTCATTCATGCGTTCTTTACCTCTGCCAAGCCAAGGACACAAAGGTGAAATAAGACACGAACCTGGCCTTCACCTGTTCCTAAGTATGGTTTTTATTTTATATTTTTTAAAAGGTAAATATTTTTATTTATTTGACTGTGCCAGGTCTTAGTTGCAGCACGTGGGATCTAGTTCCCCGACCAGGGATCNCCGCCCCGCCCTTCTCCCCGGCCCCTGCCACGCCCGCCGAAGCCGCGATGTTGTAAAGGGATTAGCACTTTCTTCCTTTGCTCGCCTGCTCCGAAGGTCTTGTACTCCTAAGCTCAGTCAGGCGCGCCTGTTTCAAGCTCTCTGTCCGAGACCGGGACACTGGAGGTCCCGGCAGTTGGCGGTCTGTTCCCGTCCCCTCCCTGCCCCCTCCTTTTGTACACCGTGGACGTGCCACCCATTCGCAGCCCTTAGGGCCTGGGGCCGGGCCTCGGCCTTCCTTTCTCTCTCCGCGGCAGAGCCAGGCCGCGAGGGGCCAGGAACGGGCCCCGCGATCTCCCAGGCAGGTCCGAGAGGGATGTGTACATTCATTCTCCTGTGGAGAACAGGTGGCCCCGGGATCAGGCCCTTTTTGCTCTTTGTATTTTATTTTGAAACTGTATTTAATGCTTTTATATGAGAGGGGGAGGGGCGGGAAGAGAGCTGTCCGTCACCCTTATGTGCAAATGTCTTATTTATTATGCGTGTATCAGAGATAAGCTGTGAGGTGGTGGAGGAAGGACCTAAAGGTAAGAGAGAGGAGGCGCGGACGGGAGGACCCCAAACATCATAGACTAATGTGGGCCTCACCAGGTTCCTCCAAGGAGTCTAGTAACCCGCTGGCGCTCTTCGCATAGCCAGGCCGGTTCCTTTGGTCTTCAAGGCTGAGTGGGGAGATCAGCGGGTGGGGACTTCAGGGCTGGGTCTGGAGGGGTAGCGGCCCTGGCAGCCGCCTCTGTGGATGGGAAAGCAGAGAGCAGAGAGGAAAGCCTTCCTTATCTCAGTGCTCCCAGGCCAGAGCCCAAGGTTCAAGTGCCTCAGGCCCAGTCCCCTTGACTTCTTCTGATTGGGAATTGAATTTTATACCACGGATTTTATAGCATTTTTTATATAACTCAAGATTGTCTGAGCTGGAAAGACCTTGGAGATCAACCAGTACCTGCCCCCATCTCTTTCACAGTTAGGTAAGATGGAGTCCAGGAACTGAAATTACCACACACTAGGTAGGAGCAGTACTAGGACTAGAATAAAATCCTCAACTCCCAGTTCAGTGTTCTTTGCACTACACCACATGGCCTCCCCATCTCTGGTAAGTTAAATTTCTTTTACGGTTAGGCCTGCCGAAGGATGGCGCGTGCAGCTGGGCTCTGAGGCCCTCCCAGTGCAATTGTGGGCTCCTGGGAGTGGCAGAGAGCAGCACACTCCCGGAACAAGTATTCAACAGGGCAGTCCTGCCACCATTGGCTTCAGCTGGAGGGTGCCAGCAGCAGCTTTCTGGACCAAAACTGAAGTAGGGCTGATGGCCACCTAGCCCAAGGCCTCCCTGCTGAGCAAAGGCTATGGCATTGTTTTGTTGATGCCACCAGGGGTTCAGGAAATGCTGCATAGGCTGTCACTCGTCTGAAAAGTGAATTCCTAGCGTGTTTGAACCTCCAGGTTTTTTGAGACAGTATTAAAAGAGAGCAGGGATTATGGATGGCCCCAGGTTGGGTACTGCCATTCTTTTATTTTCCTTCATGCATGCTGTTTTCAGATCCAGGAGTGCTCTGCCACTTTTGCTACTCTATTCAAAAACAGGCAGACTGGGGCAACTGTCATAGTCATCCACGCCCCTCTGCCGAACTTCAGGTAAGCCACGGCAGAGAGCAGGGTGAGAATGGTTTTTGTTCTAGGTAGGCAGGGAGAGGCCTTAGGAGGGCAGCAGTGGATGTCTTCATTGAGAAGCAGCCCCAAGCACTCCACTGGTTCTTAAAAAGTGTAGCCAACAGAAATTAGGAAGTTAGTAGAAATGCATATTATTGGGTGGCACCTTATGGATCAGAAACTGGCGTGGAGCCTAGCAATGTTTTGGTAAGCCCTCCAGGGATCATGAGGCGCGCTGAAGTTCTGAGCACCAGTGAACCATGCAGTGGCACTGTAGTTATTACTACTTTGCAGCCTCTTGAATTAACAGGAGGTTAGGTGGTTCTCATCTCTAGGTGCCTCCTCCTTGCCTTGGGAGTCTGATATGAACAGGTGAAGTTTCTTCATGAATTTTTTTTGTTAATGGTATGCTTGCTATTATGGCCAATATGTAAATGTTACTCTGAATACATATTTATATACCATGTTAGTGACATTATTTGAACATTTGTATGCGTATTTGTGAAGTTGTTTGCATCAGTTACTTTTTTGAAATTTCAGCCTAAGTTTTCTAAGAGGTATGTTGAATAAAAAAAATCAGCTTAAGGGTCATGGCAGCCTTAGTTTTGGGAAAGAGCAAAGACCTGATGGAAAAGTTTCCATTTTCCATGGTGACTGAGTCTCATTTTAAGTCCATTGTGACTGCATGGGAGTTTCAGGCTGCTTCATGTTGCAGGTGGGGGAACCCTCCTAGGTTGGTGTGGACTGGGACAACAGACCCCCCCTGGCCCCCTCCACTCATCATCTTTCTCCTATGGGCACCTCTCAAGAGGGTCTCTTATTTTCTTTCAGAAACCAAATGCACAGCTTTGTTCTATGGAAATTCTGCAATCCTGGAAATACTAGTATCAAGTATTAGTCACTTTTTAAAGCCTCAAAAGTGGAGTGGGGATGGGGGCCAGTGGAAGGCTTGTTTGGTTCTTACTTTACCCAAACTGTGTATAAAGAATAAAGTTAGCAGAATGACAGCACAGTCACTGTTCTTTTTTCTTTTTTATTAATACCACATCAATTTGCATTTTACAGGAACCAAGATTCAAGCTCCGTAAGTGCTACTGTACTTTAATGTTGCACGCACATATACGCACATACAGTTTCATTAGTAATTTTTCACCTATAGATTTTTCTTAAAAAAAATTCCTGTGTGGCACAAAGATCTGTCCAATCAATCTGAACACAGCAGTGACAAAACAAAAGCTAGGTGTGGAGGCTTCCAGTGCAGGGAAAGGTCCTTTTTGGAGGGGAAGCCCAAAAAGACAATCAGTGCACTGACTTCTTGGGAGGGCAAAGGAGTGGAGGTGGAGCGTGCATTTCCTACCATGACATGAAATGAGTTCCAGCATTCAAAAGGAAAGGGGGCTGAGAAAGCCAGAGTGGAGTAAGGCAAGGTAGCTTTTACCCATCTAAATTCCTAAGTAACTTCCTCAACAAAGTAGAAAGAAAAGGCCCTTCCACTACCTTCTACAGAGCTGCACTGCTTTGGGACTGTCAAAGATTATAGCCCTTACTTTAAAGTCACCAGTGCATATTCCGTCTGGATTATCACAACCGTCAGTTACAACCTGAAAGAATTCATAGATGATTTTCTTTCAAGTTTATTTTCATGTTGGAAGGGGAGGAAAATGTTAAGTGGGAATCAGAGATTCCCAAATGCCCTCCATCTGATATCAACGTGAACTGTTTTGTTTGTCTTTTAATTGCACATGGAGCCCACCAATAATCTGGCCCTGCCTGGTCACCCTTACCTAAAGCTTCTTGGAAAATACTCTCAAAAGGAGGACCCTGCGCCATGGTGGTATAGGTGCTAAGACAGCCTAAGTGCCTGAAAATGGAAGGAATCCTCAAACCACACACACCCAATAAGCTAGCCTCTAAGTTAAAACTCCACCTGAACTGCAAATGCACCTCCCTACACTCCTCTGTGGTGTCTCAACCACAGATACAGTTTCCTCGCAAGCCAGCTCAGCTTTGGTCCTCAGGGTAAAATGATGAGCACAGGTTAAAGATGGAGTGTGTAGGGAAAGGAGAAAAAGGCCTTTGTGTCTCTGTAGTCACCTCTTGAGAACGTTTCCCTGCCACGGACTGAAACAGGATTACAGTAACTCAACAACGGAGGAGCCCACATGCAGATTAATTTTTTTTTCTCTAACAAGTTTACAGCAGTGTACAGCAGTTACAGACATTTATTTTATAATAAGAAAAGTATAACCATATTTATTGAACTTGAGGGTAGGAAAGAGGGAGGAAAGCACATTCAGGAAGAAGCTCTCCAACTACAGCTCAGAACTGGTGTCCAGAAGAAGACAGACACCACTGTCCCCCATGCGGAGCCTTTCCTTCCTAAGGACGCGCGGGAGTCACAGCAGCGCTCCTGTGCACTCCTCCGTCCGACCTTCCATCTCCATTCTTGGTTATCAGATGGTAATTCTGGGAATCAGGAGTCATCACTATCAACTATAAGTTATTCACAGAGTTGAAAGTTATATCATTAAACGAAGAAGAAAATTAGGAGTAGCTGCTCACGTTGTGGGGCAGGAAGATGGGATCAGAGGACCGCAAAACAAAACAACGAACAAGGGAAGGAATCCCATTCTTGTCCCCAGATAATTTCTTCATAAGTTAATCATTATTTCTTAACTTAAAATAAGGGCAAAACAATGATGGGAAGCTATAGAAGACTGACTAGTCCTTGGAATTTGGATAAAAGAACCCAAGAGATGTGTTTTTATTTTTCATTTTCTCCTTTACCTCCAATTTCCCCCCTCCTTTCAAGTTACAGGTAAAAGCTCCACCATCATTAAGGTACTGATTTATCCTATTAATTTGACTCTTTCTTTATTCTTTTGGGTTTTCTAAGATTTCAGTTCTTTTTTAAGTCCAGCAATTCTTGTGCTTGATACTGAGGGTAGAGGGAAAGGAGGGGAGAAAACACCAAATTAAAAAATAAAAAGCTTGGAATGCAGGCTCAAGCTGACACTGAGCATGTTCCTTCATAGTACAAGTAACAACGTTTATAACTATTAAATGGTGTTTTAGTAACTGTTGCGTTTCTGGTTTCCATGTACTTATTCTGCCTTTTTTTTTGCGATTCCAGGCAGTTTTGCTTGGATCCTATTGGGAAAAGGAAAGAAAAAAAGAGTGAAAATACAGACATTAGTTCTAGATTTTTGTTTTAACGCTGATCCTAGAAGACAGCTCTTGGACTTGCTAGTGTCATGTGAACAACACTCCCGTTTTCCCTGGGCTTCCTCTAGATGGAAAAAGGCAGGGGTTGAGTCTGGCCTGGGATGAGCTGAAGAGAACCCCCAAGATCCACCCCTCCCTGCCGCTGAGCCTGCTGCCTGTCCTCTTTCGCTGCCCAAACCTCCTGGCTCCCTTCACTGGGGATGACAGAGAACCAGGTATATGTAAGCACACTCCCTGCTGGCTGTGCTCTATAGGAATAAGCAACAACCATATACAAATCTGTGTGAAATGCCCTTGCCAGGCTTTAGCTCCAGTGTCTACCTAAGAAAGCAAAAAAGTAGGTAAAGATCCTGCATTAAGTCTGGGCTGTCTGGATATAGACAAGGTTTCCTCATATCAAAGCTAGAAAAAGCACTGAAATCTGGGGTGTGAAAGGTGGGGGGTGGGCACAAAGAAAACTTAACTGCTGTGATGCTTTGTTTCTTAAAAGAGTATCTGAAGAAAATATGGAAAAATATTAACTTACAGTTCCTTGACATAGGGAGTCATAAAAATTCTACCAATATTTTATTATTTGATTTAAATATGAAACTGATTAAAACAGAAGGATATATAGTTTCAGAAAAGAGGTAGTTTTTGAGCTTTAATATATTTATTTACTACAACTTTTATTTCTGAAAAGGGAAGGAAGAGTTTGGCTTAATGTTGGTATTTGTGAAACTAAATGGTGAGTAGACAACCACAAACATTTAAAAACCAGTTCAAAAAGGCAGAGTGGTCCTAACTCTTGGTCCTTTTCAGTTTAAGATACAAAGAATGCTTTACAAAGGAGCAGATGAAATAATTTCCAGTAAAATGAAACCATTAACCAAGCTTTTCCTTTTCCCCAGGATAAACCTTACTTTCTTTGGCATTAGCATTTTACATAGGAGACTAAAAATAATTGGAGGAAAAAAGCTCATGTCATGATGAAATGTGGAACCTAAGCGTACTCACTTTTCAACAATCGACTTGGTCTGATCACGGGCGATGCCAACATAGTGATCAATCTGGGTCTTTAAAAAGGAAGAAAAGTCATTCAGTTGTGGCAACACACAGATTAACAATTTTCCTGAAGGTAAGATTCTTTGGCCTCGTTTAACCATCATTTTCTCAATACCAGAAATTGTGTCTAATCTACATTCAGTAAACACAAATATGTCCTGACTCCTGGTGAGACTAATTCATTTAATACCAAAAAGCCATGAATCAAGTCAGATGATGGACGACAATCCAGTACACTCGGTGTAAGCCGCTCTACAGTGCAGACGTCTAGTCACACTGATGGACTGCCACAACTCCTCCAATAGTTTGTTTCTTCTTAGATACCAGCTCTTATTTAAGCATTTTTTTTCAACTTTTTTGGGGGAACAGATCCATCTGATAAAACTCAAAAGACACACAGCATGGTAACACAGTAAATTTCCTTTCTACCCTTATCTCTTCTAGACATTCAGTTTCGCTTCTCAGAGGAAACCAGCTACCAGTTTCTTGTAGGAACTTGACTTGTAAAATTAGACCGTAAAAATGGCTAGGAAAAGATTGCTGTGAACTTTCAATGCCTAAAAAATGAACTAGGGACTTCCCTGGTGGTCAAGTGGCTAAGACTCCGAGCTCCCAGTGCAGGGGGCCCGGGTTCAATTCCTGTTCAGGGAACTAGATCCCACATGCTGCAAGTAAAGATCTGATGTAGCCAAATAANAAATGCACCTCCCTACACTCCTCTGTGGTGTCTCAACCACAGATACAGTTTCCTCGCAAGCCAGCTCAGCTTTGGTCCTCAGGGTAAAATGATGAGCACAGGTTAAAGATGGAGTGTGTAGGGAAAGGAGAAAAAGGCCTTTGTGTCTCTGTAGTCACCTCTTGAGAACGTTTCCCTGCCACGGACTGAAACAGGATTACAGTAACTCAACAACGGAGGAGCCCACATGCAGATTAATTTTTTTTTCTCTAACAAGTTTACAGCAGTGTACAGCAGTTACAGACATTTATTTTATAATAAGAAAAGTATAACCATATTTATTGAACTTGAGGGTAGGAAAGAGGGAGGAAAGCACATTCAGGAAGAAGCTCTCCAACTACAGCTCAGAACTGGTGTCCAGAAGAAGACAGACACCACTGTCCCCCATGCGGAGCCTTTCCTTCCTAAGGACGCGCGGGAGTCACAGCAGCGCTCCTGTGCACTCCTCCGTCCGACCTTCCATCTCCATTCTTGGTTATCAGATGGTAATTCTGGGAATCAGGAGTCATCACTATCAACTATAAGTTATTCACAGAGTTGAAAGTTATATCATTAAACGAAGAAGAAAATTAGGAGTAGCTGCTCACGTTGTGGGGCAGGAAGATGGGATCAGAGGACCGCAAAACAAAACAACAACGAACAAGGGAAGGAATCCCATTCTTGTCCCCAGATAATTTCTTCATAAGTTAATCATTATTTCTTAACTTAAAATAAGGGCAAAACAATGATGGGAAGCTATAGAAGACTGACTAGTCCTTGGAATTTGGATAAAAGAACCCAAGAGATGTGTTTTTATTTTTCATTTTCTCCTTTACCTCCAATTTCCCCCCTCCTTTCAAGTTACAGGTAAAAGCTCCACCATCATTAAGGTACTGATTTATCCTATTAATTTGACTCTTTCTTTATTCTTTTGGGTTTTCTAAGATTTCAGTTCTTTTTTAAGTCCAGCAATTCTTGTGCTTGATACTGAGGGTAGAGGGAAAGGAGGGGAGAAAACACCAAATTAAAAAATAAAAAGCTTGGAATGCAGGCTCAAGCTGACACTGAGCATGTTCCTTCATAGTACAAGTAACAACGTTTATAACTATTAAATGGTGTTTTAGTAACTGTTGCGTTTCTGGTTTCCATGTACTTATTCTGCCTTTTTTTTTGCGATTCCAGGCAGTTTTGCTTGGATCCTATTGGGAAAAGGAAAGAAAAAAAGAGTGAAAATACAGACATTAGTTCTAGATTTTTGTTTTAACGCTGATCCTAGAAGACAGCTCTTGGACTTGCTAGTGTCATGTGAACAACACTCCCGTTTTCCCTGGGCTTCCTCTAGATGGAAAAAGGCAGGGGTTGAGTCTGGCCTGGGATGAGCTGAAGAGAACCCCCAAGATCCACCCCTCCCTGCCGCTGAGCCTGCTGCCTGTCCTCTTTCGCTGCCCAAACCTCCTGGCTCCCTTCACTGGGGATGACAGAGAACCAGGTATATGTAAGCACACTCCCTGCTGGCTGTGCTCTATAGGAATAAGCAACAACCATATACAAATCTGTGTGAAATGCCCTTGCCAGGCTTTAGCTCCAGTGTCTACCTAAGAAAGCAAAAAAGTAGGTAAAGATCCTGCATTAAGTCTGGGCTGTCTGGATATAGACAAGGTTTCCTCATATCAAAGCTAGAAAAAGCACTGAAATCTGGGGTGTGAAAGGTGGGGGGTGGGCACAAAGAAAACTTAACTGCTGTGATGCTTTGTTTCTTAAAAGAGTATCTGAAGAAAATATGGAAAAATATTAACTTACAGTTCCTTGACATAGGGAGTCATAAAAATTCTACCAATATTTTATTATTTGATTTAAATATGAAACTGATTAAAACAGAAGGATATATAGTTTCAGAAAAGAGGTAGTTTTTGAGCTTTAATATATTTATTTACTACAACTTTTATTTCTGAAAAGGGAAGGAAGAGTTTGGCTTAATGTTGGTATTTGTGAAACTAAATGGTGAGTAGACAACCACAAACATTTAAAAACCAGTTCAAAAAGGCAGAGTGGTCCTAACTCTTGGTCCTTTTCAGTTTAAGATACAAAGAATGCTTTACAAAGGAGCAGATGAAATAATTTCCAGTAAAATGAAACCATTAACCAAGCTTTTCCTTTTCCCCAGGATAAACCTTACTTTCTTTGGCATTAGCATTTTACATAGGAGACTAAAAATAATTGGAGGAAAAAAGCTCATGTCATGATGAAATGTGGAACCTAAGCGTACTCACTTTTCAACAATCGACTTGGTCTGATCACGGGCGATGCCAACATAGTGATCAATCTGGGTCTTTAAAAAGGAAGAAAAGTCATTCAGTTGTGGCAACACACAGATTAACAATTTTCCTGAAGGTAAGATTCTTTAGCCTCGTTTAACCATCATTTTCTCAATACCAGAAATTGTGTCTAATCTACATTCAGTAAACACAAATATGTCCTGACTCCTGGTGAGACTAATTCATTTAATACCAAAAAGCCATGAATCAAGTCAGATGATGGACGACAATCCAGTACACTCGGTGTAAGCCGCTCTACAGTGCAGACGTCTAGTCACACTGATGGACTGCCACAACTCCTCCAATAGTTTGTTTCTTCTTAGATACCAGCTCTTATTTAAGCATTTTTTTTCAACTCTTTTGGGGGAACAGATCCATCTGATAAAACTCAAAAGACACACAGCATGGTAACACAGTAAATTTCCTTTCTACCCTTATCTCTTCTAGACATTCAGTTTCGCTTCTCAGAGGAAACCAGCTACCAGTTTCTTGTAGGAACTTGACTTGTAAAATTAGACCGTAAAAATGGCTAGGAAAAGATTGCTGTGAACTTTCAATGCCTAAAAAATGAACTAGGGACTTCCCTGGTGGTCAAGTGGCTAAGACTCCGAGCTCCCAATGCAGGGGGCCCGGGTTCAATTCCTATTCAGGGAACTAGATCCCACATGCTGCAAGTAAAGATCTGATGTAGCCAAATAAATAAAGAAATAAAAAAAGAACTAAAATTAGTCATACATTTACTGGCACATCTGACTCAGAACAGACAAATGCTTACCTTGTACTTCTCATAGACAATTGGAACGCTGAAAACGAGTAGTTCAGCTGTAAGAAAGAAGCATGAGACACGGCAAGTGTCAATGGAGACGGTCACAAAGTTTGAGTAACAGGGATATTTTTCCTCATGAAATATAGGGAAACACAGAACTTCATCAGTATGAGAAATCCTGGCCAGAGCTCTCAACTAAGGACAGTTAGATACAGGTATATAGTCTTCCCTCTTGTACCACTAATAATTTCCAAATTATGAAGATCCTCATATTTAAACCAAATCTCAACAACTCTCCTGTACTTCTAGTTGTCTGGATGTTTCTTTATAGGTGGGACTATTTAATAAACCTGTACCCACAAACACAGGTTCCTCCAGTATCTAGACAGGCCTTTACGGATGTTAAAGGCAGGGCCAGTGTGAAAGGACTGGAGCCATGCTGAGCTCTCTTTGCTCTTACTCTTACCAATTACTTCATAGAGCCTGCAGACATTTTCCTTGCCATCTTACCAAGAATCAGAAGGGTGATCCCGTTGAAAACGGCACCAACATAGGTCATCAGCCACATGAAGACAGCAAGCTGTGAAGGCCAACATCAGAGGGTTAAGCAGGAATAATCATGATGCAAAATCCAGGCTGGGCTGTGCTCAGTCATTCAGCTGTGTCTGACTCTTTGTGACCCTGTGGACTGTAGCCCACCGGGCTCCTCTCTCCAGGCAAGAATACTGGAGTGGGTTGCCATGCCTTCCACCAGGGGATCTTACAAAATTCAGGTTATTTGATGATATTTTTTTCTAGCTAAGTCCTCATAAATTCAGTGATGTATGTCATTAATAATTTCAACATGGTTACCTCATTTCTATTATACGTTTGAGGGTGCACAAGAGAACTCAGTGGTTCTCTCAGGGCCCCAAACAGACAATAACTGCATTTCTATCAATTACATACATTATCCTTATTCTGATGTTAGTTCTCCTGACGCAGAAAGTACCTTCTTTACTAACCCCTACTTCCATTTTCATAGATTGATTGAGACAAGCATACATTTTGCTTTTGTCTGAAAAAACTTTACTTACTGCCTTTCCTCTGAATTGTAACTCAGTCCCTGGTTTTCCTCAGCCTCACCACCCAAAGCTGTAGAGGCAACTAACCTTTAAGGAGTCAACTAGATCCTCCACCAGAAAGAGACGAATGATGAGTTTCAGGGCCCTGTTGATGTGCACCATGGCAGCGTTCACGTAATTATGGAAAGCTTCTGAGGACAGAGTGATGTCGACATCCAGGTAGGCTCTTCCAGAAGAAGAAACAACAGTCACACCTTTGACACGGCAGGAGACGATCTCTTTCTGTTAGCACAGAAGGTCTTCAGAGGGTAAAATCCCCTGAAGGGTGTGTGAAATCTGCAGAAGCAGATTTTGCTAACATGGGGTGGGGTGGGGGGGACATGACTATCATTTGGTAGGTAGAGGCAAAACTGCCCTGTGTCCGCAGTGTGGGACAGTCATGTACAATAAAGAACTGCCCGATGTCCTGCATAACTTTTACTATCTCATAGGATAATCATGAAGGTGAACCTATTTATAATTATCAAGAGCCCACAACATATAAAAACAAAGTATTTTCCACACAATTTTAACATATCCCGAATTGTCTAAAACTGTATTTTGTTTATACTGAAACCTTAAGATTTTTTTTTTGCCATTTTGGAAAATCACATCTGCAAGGGAGATTATAAATGTACATGCGAGTATCTGATCTAAAGTATCTTTAGTTTCTTTTTTGGTGTAGTTATTTCTAAGAAATTAAAATACTGACTGAAATGCTTGAGGTTTTATTGTCAATGACTTTCTATTTTATCACTCCTTATAATTATGATCAGTTTTAAAAATTGTTTACCGGTAATATTATCTATGAATTTCATTTCAAAATGATAAAGGAGGGGTTATAAAATATGTGTTAAAAAACACAAAGACCTGCATTCTGCTCCCAGGATGCATTACAGAACTGAGATGTAACCACCTGCTCATAATCTGTTCATTCACTCAGCACTTACTGAGTGCCCATGAGTACCAGACCCTCCACTAGGTGAAGGGATATCAGAAAAATAAAACTGCTTCTGCCTTAAACAGCCTACAGTCTTGCGGGAAAAAACAGAAGAGTAACAGGCATGTTTTTCTTTCCTGTTTATTAAGGAAATATTTACTATCAAACACAAAAGTTATAAAAATTAGATGCTGTAATTAATACAACCCAGCAAAACACATTTTATAAATCTCTAACAGCGTCATGCGAAAGGAGGAAAAAAGAAACTTCTACATTGCAGCTTGTGGCAAAACAGTAAAATTTATCCACTCAATCAATCAACAACTACTGATTTGTTAAAACCAATTTGCAAGTAACTTTTAAAATGCCACATATAGCTTAAATTATTCCTTCTATTTTCACCAGGAGAAAACACAAGGACCAAAGCTGCAGTCAGATACCTATTCTGTAATAGTTCTGAGAGATCACAGAAATACTTCTTTTTCCACGAAATGGAGTTTTAAAAACCTGCTATTTGAAAATAATAAAATACTGCCATTTGTTGATGTTAACATTTTCTACAGGCCAAGACTTTCAAGAGGAAAGGAGTGAGGAAAACATTTGTTAAATCATAGCACAGTTGGAAAAGCTAGCAACTGGATTCTACAAAGGCATGACCTACTGACTTCATCACGACTTGCCCCTGGTATTAAGGTAACTAAAGGAGAGACAGGAAGGAAATCAGTAATAAAACCAAGAATATACACACCCAGTTCTGATACTGCCAAGAATGCATCCTCAACAACAACATTCCAAGGCTGTTTTAAGTACTAACGATGTGGGGCTTAAACATGCACCTGGGACCCCGTTTAACTGAGTGCTGTCCAGATGCTCTGCTTTCTCTATAGGATGATCCTGCCCAGGAATTCAGGCAGTCCTTTTAGGTGAGCCTCTAGTTTGTCAAAAAAGTTCCTGGCTCCTAACTTGGTCACTTCAGAAAGCAGTCTCAAGTTGATGTTTCACGCCACTGATTAGCTGCATTAGGCCCTATAATTCCTGATGTCTAATCAGGTCTGATTTGTCTGACCAGCATCTGCAAACCCTTCCCTAAGTTGTGGAGCATTACTTATGATACTTCAACTCACTTGAATGGATGGCCTTCTTCTGATTTCTGTACCGCTTGGATGACAGACTTGTAGACCCTGAAGCTGATGGTGACAGACAGAAGGGCCAGGATGAGGTAGGAAACCACGCTGATGACACTGAAAGCGGCCAGGGACAGCAGCACGATCAGGGTGGCGCCAAAGACGAAGCCAGTCTTCTTCACATCTCGCCAGAAAATCAAGTCGTGCACTGCCAACAGAAAAGGGGGCGTGAGTTAGAGGACCTCTCCCGAGTCACAAGGCTGGGACTGTCCGCTCTGTGCTCCGCACTCCTGAACAGCCTTACACTAATGTGCACCCCTCCTCAAGACAGTAAATAAAAACCAAGGAGAATCAAATTACATCAGGGATGATTCACACGGCCAAAGGTTTTTCTGGTTTCTGGATAGGTTTTTACAAAGTTAGTTTTTAGTCATGGCTACTCAAGTACAATGGAATAAAGTGTCATTTACTTTAAATGTTTCAGTAGAACAACTGTGGGAAAAGCTCGAAAACTGTTGACTAAATTAAGCAAACCAGGCTTATAAATTATCAACAGCTGGGTCAACAGACTATAAAACCAAAGGTAACTTGACATATGGACCTTAGGAAGCCTCACTATGAACAAAGCTAGTGGAGGTGATAGAATTCCAGCTGAGCTATTTCCAATCCTTTCAAAGATGGGTGCTGTTGAAATGCTGCACTCAGTATGCCAGCAAATTTGGAAAACTCAGCAATGGACACAGGGCTGGAAAAGGTCAGTTTTCATTCCAATCCCAAAGAATGTTCAAACTACTGCACAAGTGCACTCATCTCACATGCTAGCAAAGTAATGCTCAAAATTCTCCAAGCTAGGCTTCAACAGTACGTGAACCAAGAAATTCCAGATGTTCAAGCTGGATTTAGAAAAGGCAGAGGAACCAGAGATCAAATTGCCAACATCCATCAGATCACAGAAAAATCAAGGGAATTCCAGAAAAACATCTATTTCTGCTTCACTGACTGTGCTAAAGCCTTTAACTGTGTGTATCATCACAAACTGTGGAAAATTCTTAAAGAGATGGGAATACCAGACCCCCTACCTGCCTCCTGAAAAACCTGTATGCAGGTCAAGAAGCAACAGTCAGAACCAGACACGGAACAATGGACTGGTTTCAAATTGAGAAAGGAGTACATCAAGGCTGTATATTGTCCCCTTGCTTATTTAACTTATATGCAGAGTACCTCATGCAAAACGCCAGCTGGATGAAGCACAAGCTGGAATGAAGACTGTCATGAGAAATGTCAATAACCTCAGATATGCAGATAACACCACCCTTATGGCAGAAAGTGAAGAGGAACTCAAGAGCCTCTTGATGAAGGTGAAAGAGGAGGGTGAAAAAGCAGGCTTAAAACTCAACGTTAAAAAAACAAAGATCAGGGCATCTGGTCCCATCACTACATGGCAAATAGATGGGAAGCAAAGAAAATAGTGACAGACTTTATTTTCTTGGGCTTCAAAATCACTGCAGATGTTGACTGCAGCCATGAAATTAAGACACTTGCTCCTTGGAAGAAAAGCTATGACAAACTTCGGTCAGTTCAGTTCAGTCGCTCAGTCGTGTCTACCTCTTTACAACCCCATGAACTGCAGCACGCCAGGCCTCCCTGTCCATCACCAACTCTCAGAGTTCACTCAGACTCACGTCCATTGAGTCAGTGATGACAAACTTAGATAGTGTATTAAAAAGCAGAGAC